>JAADXF010000903.1:0-10543 GCA_023337575.1 Pythium chondricola | reverse complement strand
TATGATGCCGGCATACCAGAGTTCTTCAATGTCCTGCACGAAGTCAAGCGGCTGTGCGCGTTAGCAACGCCCGAAATCAGACAGGTATGGACTCGACGCCGATGACAGAGTCTCGCGCCACTATCTCAATCGCGATCTATCTGCTAATATTTGCATCTTCAGGTCATCCGCAACCTGCAGGAAGAGTACGCTGTGTATCTTCAGTACCAGAAGACGCTGCAAGACATGCGTGCAACTGCAATAACCATGCAAGGTCGAAGACGCAAGCGCCGCGACAAACCGAAGGCGTGGGAATCGAGCTCGCGCTCGTCGCTGGGAGGATCGTCAGTCTCTTACGAGGACGCCGTGGAGCCAATGGACGTAGATGCCCAGTGGACGGGCTCTCTTCGAAGCCAGCCGCGTGCGACGAGTCGTCTTACCGCTGCCACAAAATCACTAAGTCTAGAGAAGCGGGTCCCGGCATGGGCAAAAAAGGCCGAGGCGACGAGGTGCGTAGGAGTTTCCATCGCATCGTATACGCCGACATGGTATATCTGGTTGATGAGTGTGCTCCTTACAGATCCCAGCCTGCACCACAGCGCACAGTTACGACCAGACGCACGCCGACGGCGAGAACAGCACGAAGCGTCCCAGTCAAAGAGAAAGGTAGGTAGGAGCTCCAATTCGTGGTAGACCCTCAGCGAGCACACGCTCTCACGATCTATGATCTCCACAGAGAACGTATCCAAGAATGTGGTCGCGCGTTACGGTACGTCGTACAAGAGCACAGCCGAAATGGCTCTCACCCAGCGCCGGCCAAACCGGGGGCTCTCTTCCAGCAGAAAACTGGGAAGTCCCGAGCCGAGGCAGTCGCCTGTGTCCACTGAAAGCGAGATGATTGCTGGGCGAAGAAAGTATTCAGAGGTAGCGAAAGAGAGTGGCTGGGCGGACCAAGAGCTGATTGAATCCATCGAACGCGAGATCGTCGACCAAGGAGAGAAGATCAAGTTTGAGCACATTGCAGGGCTTCATCACACCAAGCAGCTACTCCAAGAGGCTGTCATGCTGCCTCAGATTGCGCCACATCTCTTCAAGGTAAAGTCGGCTTGCGTAGGTGAGTTCTTGCATTCTTGTGTGCGCTAACTGTGTAGTTGGATCTTCGCAGGACGGACTCTTGAAGCCATGCAGCGGCATCCTCATGTTTGGACCCCCAGGAACGGGCAAGACTCTTCTTGCAAAGGTAGGCACATTCTATCATCTACTGGTGGCGGCACTAGACACTCAATGCATCGCTCGCTCGCAAACAGGCAGTCGCGAACGAGTGCGGTCTCACGTTCTTTAACGTGTCCGCGTCGACTCTGTCGTCCAAGTACCGTGGAGACTCGGAGAAGCTGGTGCGCATCCTGTTTGAAATGGCTCGGTACTATGCTCCCTCGATCATCTTCATGGACGAGATCGACGCGATCGCATCAGCTCGCGGTGGCGCCAACGAACATGAAGCCAGTCGCCGGTAAGTTGTTTCGAGACCACTAAGTTCAACAGGAGATTCGACTCATACGCCGTTGTCTTAGGGTCAAGACGGAGCTGCTTGTGCAGATCAACGGCGTGTCCACCACGGAACAGGACAGTGCGCACGTGATGCTGCTCGCTGCCACAAACCTACCGTGGGAACTGGACGAGGCCATGCGCCGTCGACTCACCAAGCGCGTGTACATCCCTCTCCCGGAAGAGGAAGCTCGACACGCACTGTTCCAGCTCAACCTCGCCAAGGTAGAGCTCGCGAATGACGTAAACCTGGTTGATCTCGTCAACAAGACGAACGGCTACAGTGGAGACGATATCACCAACGTGTGTGAGACCGCCAAGCGCATGCCCGTCAAGCGGCTGTACACGCCTAGCGTTCTGAGCGAGCTCAGTAGGCGCATGGCCAGCGGCGGCAACTGCTCCGAGGAGCTGGAGCAACAGCAACTCATCGTCACCAAGGTTGGAATGAGGTCTAGACCTGCATCATTTCACTACCAAGTCACTAAACTGTATTGCTGCGCCAATTACCACAGAGTGATTTCGAAGAAGCGCTTCGGAATGTGTCCAAGTCTGTCGGTCGCGACCAGCTCAAGCGGTTCCAAGAGTGGGAGCGAGAGTTTGGCTCCAAGTAACACGAGTAGTAGTAGTATCAATCAGTGGATCTAAAGCGATGCAAGTTCAATCGGCACTACGGCATTAGAGCCACTTGACCTTGTCGACAATCGGTTTGCGCGCGCCCTTGGGGTGCTCTCCCTTGGGCATGCCCACGTAGAAGAGGCCGAGGCACTTGTCCTGCGGTCGCAGGCCCAAGAACTCCTTCATCTCGTTCGAGAAAATCGGCGGACCAGAGCTCCAGTAGGCACCGACGCCGTGCGCCGTGGCCAGGAGGTGCATGTTCTGCACGGCGCACGCGACGGCGCAGACTTCTTCGATCTCCGGCAGCTTCTCGCTGTCCTGGCGCTTCATGCAGATCGCGATCACGTACGAGGACTGGAGCTTGCTCTTGATCTTTTTCTCGTACTTGTTTTGGATAAACTTGTCGGCTGGTACAAACTTCTTGTACAGACCCGCCTCGAATTCGCCGAGGCGGCGGCGCGCGTCCTCTGTCTCGAAGACCACGAAGCGCCACGGCTCGGTGCGCGCGTGGGTCGGCGCCCAATTGGCGCTCTCGAGCATCTTCTCCAGCACGTCACGAGGCACCTTCTTGGTCGCGTCGTACTGGTCGGGGAAGATGGAACGGCGACGCGCGATGAGCTCCTCGGCGGTCCATCGGCCAGACGTGGTGCTGCCGCTGCGCTGCTTGAGCAAGTAGAGCGACGCCGAGACGACAGCGGCGCCAGCGACGAGAGTGGTGAGTGCGGGGGTGTTGGACGACGATGACATCGTGAGGGGAAAACGAAGAGTGACAAGGATACCGGTGGCGACTCCGGAGACGAATAACTCAGGGTAGTATCGCAAGTTGCGGCGTCAACAAGTGGACAGACCTGCCCGATTAGTTCTCGGCTGTGATACAGGCGACTTGCCAAGGTCGCATCATCCAGCGCACGCGCTTGGGCTCGTGATTGGATCGCTTCGTGCACCGGTTGGCTCATCATCATCATTCTCCACACACATGACCATCACTCTGTACATTGGGTGTTGTATTTGAAGCATGTCACTATCACGAGGATGGCTGGTCGATCTTGAAGCTGGTGATGCGTCACACCCTCGTGAACGAAGAGCGACGCAAACAGCTCATCAGGTGGTGGTGTTGGGTGGTTGAACCTGCGGCTCGCACAGACGCTAGCGTTCCGCCGTTGCAAGCCCTCCTCGTCTATTGTACACTACACTGTTGACCACCAGATCCAATACAATGTGGAGGAGCGTCGGAAGAGCTCTCTCGCGTCGATTGCGCGCGTCGTCAGCGGCGCTACAGACTACCGCCGGAGCCAGCAATGGCGTCGGTACTGGCGCCAGTGCTGGCCCTCGCCCGCACTGGAGGCAGCCACGCCATCTCGCAACTGCGGCGTGTCTTCTGACGCTCGGGACGATGGGTCTCGTTGCGACATCAGCGTTGCTCGAGGCGGCGAGTGATGAGAGGAAGCCAGGGGAACGCGATCCTTCGCTTCCGACCTACTCGCTCGACGAAGTGCAAGAGCACACGGGGGCCAAGAAGAACCGGATCTGGGTAGTGTACCGCCATGGCGTCTATGACATCACGCAGTTCATCGCGTCCCATCCAGGTGGTACCAAGATTCTGTTGGCCGCTGGCAAGTCGATTGAACCCTTTTGGCAATTGTACGCCGCCCACAACCACGAGGATGTCCACAAGATCCTCGAGAGGCTGCGCATCGGTAACCTGCGGGAAGAGGACGTCGCGACATTGGATAAACTGCGCAAGGAACGCTACGGCGATGGGCCATACAGCCGAGACCCGGCACGTCACCCGGCACTCAAAATCAACTCCAGTATGCCCTTCAATGCGGAGCCTCCACCGGAGCTGCTGATGCAGTCTTTCATCACACCAAACGAACTCTTCTTTGTGCGCAACCACCTGCCCGTGCCTGACGTGAACCCAGACGAGTATCGTCTCAAGATCTCCGGGCTGGGCTTGAAGAAAGGTGCGTCAGCAATAAATGTGGAGACGTGTTTACCGTCTATCATTCATCATCCCTACTGGATGATTATACAGGCCAAGTGATCGAGTTCACTCTCGATGACCTCAAGACCAAGTTCAAGCACCACACGATCGCGACCACGATCCAGTGCGCTGGCAACCGCCGCGCCGAGATGTCTGGCATCAAGCAAGTGAATGGTCTCAGCTGGGATACGACGGCGCTGTCGACCGCCAACTGGACAGGTGTCAAGCTCGCCGACGTGCTCGCGAGCATCGGCATCAAAGAAGAGGACTGCCGCGACGGCCACGACTGTGACGTAGCGGAGAACATTGAGAACTGCGATGACTGTAACGGTGTCATCCAGCACGCGCAGTTTGAAGGACTCGATGTGGACACCGAGGGCAAAAGCTACGGCGCCTCCATCCCCATCGGTACAGCGTTGGATCCACGCAAGGATGTCTTGCTCGCGTTCGAAATGAATGGTGAGCCGATCCCACGAGACCACGGCTACCCATTGCGGGTCATCGTTCCTGGCACTGTGGGTGCTCGCAACGTCAAGTACGTCCACAAGATCACCCTCTCGTCCGAGGAGAGTCCTAGCTTTTGGCAGCAGCGCGACTACAAAGGCTTCCCGCCCAATGTGGACTACTCCCGCGAGGACTACTGGAAGTTTGCTGGTGATTCGATCCAAGAGCTGCCCGTACAGTCTGCCATCACCGAGCCAAAGAACGACACGACGTTCACGGTGGACGACGCCGAAGATTCGTCCATCGTCACGATCAAAGGCTACGCGTGGAGTGGCGGTGGCCGCAACATCATCCGTGTGGACGTGTCCATTGACGGCGGAAAGACGTGGACGCCAGCTACACTGCACGAGTCGGGACGCCGTCAAAAGTACAACCGCGCGTGGGCGTGGACGCCATGGGAGCTGGACGTCGAGGTGCCGCCAGGTACAAAGAACCTCGACATCAGTTGCAAGGCCGTGGACTCGTCGTACAACGTGCAGCCGGACACGATCGCGCCGATCTGGAACATGCGCGGCGTGCTCAACAACGCCTGGCACCGCGTGCACGTGGATGTCGAGGTGGTGGCGGCCGAGGAGGAAGACAGCATTAGTGCTTGATGAGGATGACTTCAAGTGAGGGGTTGGGCCATACTATCTTTACACTGTCTCTAGGATAGTAGTGCACATAATAATACTCATGGAAAACATCGCCAGATCTCACGACGTGGGGGCATCTCTGGTGTGGTCTTCGTCGTTGTCGTCTGCGAGCCGATGGAGGATCCGGTCGACGATGAGTTGCGACCTGACGCGAACGGCGTGCTCGACCTTCAGGACAAACACTGGGTGACGTTGGACGAAGTGGTCTGGAGCTTCAGTGAATCACTGCTCATTCTCAATGCATCACGCAACCAACTGGTTCACCTGCCCCCGGAAGTCGCCAACCTGGTGCTGCTGAGAGAGTTGCTTCTCTCCAACAACCGCATCCCAGGTATCCCCAAGCAAATCGCCAGCTGCATTCAGCTGCGCAAACTCGAGCTGGATCACAACCGACTAAAAGAACTCCCACGGGAGCTTCAGTACTGCGAGCGACTCCAGAATCTGGACGTATCCTTCAACGAGATCACGGAGCTCCCGATCGAGCTAGGACGGCTCCAAGAGCTACGATCGATCAACGTTCGCCACAACAAACTCACCGCTCTACCACACACGCTGTGCGACTGCGCGAAGCTCACCGAAGTCATCTGCGACAGCAATGATCTCCAAGACATCCCAGAATCATTGCGTGGCAACACGCAGTTGGTTCTGTGGATCTGCAGCACCGTGAAGAAGCATCGCGCCGAAGTTCAAGAGCTCGTGGACATCAACTCGGACTTGGAGCGGATGGCGCGCATCAACGACGAGGAGCGACTGCATCTGCGCCAAGAGATCGCGTGTCTCCAGCGCGAGAAGGATGCGCTCGAGGCGGAGCGGCCGCACAACTACCTCCTGGTCAAGCACCAAGTGCTCAAGGTCTCGTCACAGGTGTGCGTGGTGATGTGAACCCATCTTGTCACAACATTGTATGAATCCAAAACGTTTAAAACAGACATGTTTCAAACACTTGGCAAAAGAGGCGCGAAGAATTGCGCGGGCCATTTGAAAACCGAAGTTGTCGATATATCGACTTTTCCCACCAGAAATGGGTGGGGTGGTCGTCTTGGGTTTTTGAGATTCCTGTCACGTGGGTTTTTGAGTTTTCAAAACGCGCGCGGCAAGGCAGAGCAGAGCAAACGCGGCGACTCAATTCCTGCGCGAGACGACGGCCATGGAGCTCCAGCAAGATGCGCAGGACGAGGCGTTCCGTCGCCACAAGACCTACTTCCAGCAGTTCCTCGAGAACGAGGTATGCTCCTTTGTGTACCGGCGACGACGCGCATCCTTGTTAACACGTTTCCCTTGATGCAGGATGGCTTTGGCAACTACGCCGAAAAGATCCGCACGATGATGAACCAAAAGAGCGCGCGCCTCGTGGTGGACCTCAACGACCTGCGCGAGTACGACAGCTCGTTCGCGGGCCAGACTGCGGGTGGCCAGGACAACATCGTGGACCGCCTGCTGCGGCAGCCGATGGAATTTGTGCTGCCCTTTGAGGCCGCCATCAAAGAGGTACAATACCTTGCCCCGCACAAAATTGCAGGGGACAACGGACTGACGGACGCTAACTGTTTCCCTACCACAGCTCGTGTTCAACTACGACAGCCTCTACGGCAGCAAGGAGCAGGAGTCGACCAAGGACATGCAGTTCCACGTCGCGTTCGAGGGCGACTTTGGCCACCACAACGTGACGCCGCGCGGGCTGCTCGCCTCGTACCTCTGCCAGGTCGTGTGCGTGCACGGCATCATCACCAAGTGCTCGGCCGTGCGCCCCAAGGTCGTGCGCTCGGTGCACTACTGCAAGGAAACGAACGCGATGCTGTCCCGGGAGTACCGTGACCACACGTCGCTTGCCGGCGCCCCGACCTCGAGCGTCTACCCCACACGCGACGAGAACGGCAACCTGCTCGAGACCGAGTTCGGTCTATGCCAGTACAAGGACTACCAGGTGCTGAGCATGCAGGAGACGCCCGAGACGGCGCCGCTTGGACAGCTCCCCCGCTCGTGTGACGTCATTGTCGAGAATGACCTCGTTGACAAGTGCAAGCCAGGCGACCGCGTCCGCATCATCGGCATCTACCGCCCGCTGGCCGGAAAGACCGCTGCACAGTCCACTGCCGTGTTCCGAACGACGCTGATCGCCAACAACGTCCAGCTCCTGGGCAAGGAGGTGAACGGTATTGTCATGACCACCGAGGACCTGCTCAACGTACGAGAGTTTGCCAAGCGTGACGACGCCTTCGATATCCTCGCGCGGTCCATCGCACCGTCGATCTTCGGCCACAAGCAGATCAAGGAGGCGCTGCTCCTCCAGCTGCTTGGTGGTGTCGAGAAAAACCTCGAGAATGGCACGCACTTGCGTGGTGACGTCAACGTACGTTCTCGGACGACGGTGCATGTGGCCATGACGTGATACTGACGACCGATTTACTCCCACAGGTGCTCATGGTGGGTGATCCATCCACAGCCAAGTCGCAGCTCCTACGATTCGTGCGTACAATCGCGCCGCTGGCCGTCAACACCACGGGCCGAGGCTCATCCGGTGTCGGTTTGACTGCTGCTGTCACGATGGACCCAGAGACGAAAGAGCGCCGTCTTGAGGCTGGTGCGATGGTGCTCGCTGACCGTGGTATTGTGTGTATCGATGAGTTCGACAAGATGAGGTACGATGTGTTTTCATGATGAACTAACTGGGGGCCTCGCATCGACTCAACACAATCAATTACTCGCAGTGAGGCAGATCGTGTTGCGATTCACGAAGTCATGGAGCAGCAGACCGTGACCATCGCCAAGGCTGGCATCCACGCAACGCTGAATGCTCGGTGTAGTGTGCTAGCCGCGGCCAACCCAGTGTACGGCCAGTACAACAAGAACAAGAAGCCACAAGAGAACATCGGCCTCCCAGACTCGCTGCTGTCGCGTTTCGATTTGCTGTTCGTCGTGCTAGACAAGCTGGACCGCGGCGCTGATCGAAACATCTCGGATCACGTGCTGCGCATGCACCGGTACCAGAGACCAGGTCAAGAAGGCACGCCGCTGTCGTTCAACGTGAGCTTTACCGACCAGTTGGCGGTGCTCACGGAGGCCCAGAACGATGCGGACCACGGCAACTCGATCTTCCAGAAGTACGACCCGCTTCTCCACGGTGGCTACCAGTCATCTTCGGGTGGTGGCCACGGTATCCTGACGTTGGACTTCTTGAAGAAGTTCATCTTCTATGCCAAGACGCGCTTCCAGCCCGTGCTTACCGACAAATCGATCGATTTGATCGCCGAGGGCTACGCTGAGCTGCGCTCCCAGCAGACAGCACGTACACTACCGGTGACAGCGCGTAGTTTGGAAACGCTGATCCGTCTGGCGTCCGCACACGCCAAGGCTCGCCTCAGCAAGAGCATCGACGTCGTGGATGCCGAGAAGGCGATGGCGCTCATGAGTTTCGCACTGTACCACGACACAGCAGAGGTACAGGCGACCCCACACGAGCCTGCCTCCAGTGTGCCAGTGCCAGCCACTCTGCCCACCCCACAGGAGGAAGACCCAGCCGACGAGCCGATGCCAATCACCATCACCTCGCCATCCAGGAAACGGTCACGCGACTCGTGGAGGTACGCTCCTGTTATCATTTGTCTGTGTGTGCTGCTTACCCATCCACTGACCATCCTGTTATCACAGTGCCGAGGAACTGGGCGAGAACATCACACGCGTGCTCAATGAGATGGGCGACGCGAGCGACGGCGGCGACGACGAGGGCTTCCCGATGACCACGGTGCTCACGCGCTTGAACCAGTCCTTAGATCGCGGTGCTGCGCGCGTGACCAAGTCGCAGCTTGAGAAGGTGCTGCTCCAGTTGGAAGTCGAGAACAAGCTCATGTTTGTGCGTGACGGCGACGACCCGCGTGTGATGCTCATTTAAACCGCTTTCCGAAATAGTAGTATATTACGCTGTCTTTACCGGTAGCCATTTGCACGCTCTACGGCGTGCTGTTGTTGTTGTCCTTGTCCGCGTTGTCGTAATGGATCAGCGTGACATCCACGTACTCGTCCATGTTGCCAAACGCTTGGAAGTGGCGCCAGGGATTCGCTTCTTTTTCTTGAGCGGTTGTAGCCTTCGCTGAAGCACCAGGAGGATGAGAGGAGGCGGGTGCCTGCGCATGACCATTATCGCCGTTTACATCGTTCACAGATCGCTTGGACGAGAGCGACGCCGCCGCAATGCGCAGCGGCTGCCCAGGTTGGAGTCGACTCATCCACCGTTGCATTTGGAGCTGGGAGTTGCTCGAATTTCGACATGGCCGAAACAGGTCATTATGTTCGTTTTGAGTCATAACTTATGACCATTGTTTCAACCAGCGGTGCTTGCGTCATTTGCACAGTCACGACCAATGCACCGAGTGGGAAGGCAGGCAGCTCGCACGGCGCCGCACTTCAGTGGCGCCGCGGCCAAGGCGCGCACTCGCGTATTCTGCTCGGCGCCCAAGCGTGACGAGAATGCGGCCAAGATTCCGCTCAGTGTGGGCATCGCGGCGGGCGGCTTTGCTGGTATTGTGTCGGCCCTGACCGGCGTCGGTGGTGGCCTCATTCTCATTCCGGTGAGCGATTGGCGTTGACTGCTGTTGCAACACCGAACAAGTGATACTGACATATTGACTGGTTCTGTATTGGTGTACGGTAGACGCTTGCCAAGTTCACGAACCTGACGCAGCAGGCGATGAATGGGACGTCGATCGGCGCGGTGACCGTGGCCGCTTCGCTCGGCGCCTACAACCACCTCCAGTCGGGCGCTTGCAACCTGCCACTCGCCGTGCTCACGACGATTCCATCGGTTGTGTTTGCTCGCTACGGTGTGCAGACGGCGCAGCGCCTGAGCAGCAAGCGACTGTCGCTGGTCGTCGGCTCGGCCATGTTGATGTGCACACCGTTGATCTTGCTCAAGAAGAGTCCGTACTTCCCCAAGTTCAGCGACTCTGCCGATCCGCTGGACATCCAATTCTACTCGACCAGTAGCTATGCACCATCAGCCACTGACGCCGGTGGACTCACGTACAAGGAACGTGTCGCACAAGATGTCCCGGGGTTCATCCGCGCCAATGTCAAGTACGTGGTCGCCGGCTGCTTCGCGGGCTTCATCTCTGGTCTGTGTGGCCTCGGCGGTGGCATCCTCATGACTGCCTACCTCACGGCGGCAAGCGACATGCCACAAGAGTTTATCATCGGCACGTCGCTGATCTCGATCGTGCCGACTGCCGCGTCCTCGACCTACTTCAACATCAAGGCCAAGTCAATCCACATCCCGACAGCGGCACGC
>JAADXF010000902.1:0-10548 GCA_023337575.1 Pythium chondricola | reverse complement strand
ACGAGCTCGCGTGGAAGTGCTCGCTGGCGTTCCTACTGGGCGCCGCGACGCACTACGCTGTTGCGCTCTACGCCCACGGTGACAATCACACTAGTAGTCGTGAAGTGCGTGCAGCAGCGCAGGCGAAGGAAGACGAACCGCGCAAGGACAAGCAGGAGAAGCAAGACCAGGAGGAGGACGATGATGATGACAACGACGACGGGGATTCCTCGGACAGCGAGTGGGAGGGCGTCGACGAAGAGAGCTGGGTGCCGCACAAGATGGTTCTCTGTGTGCGCACCGACTTGAAGATGGGCAAAGGTGCGTGTTGCAATCTGTAAATCGTACGAGGCCATTGGGCACTCATGAAGCTGGTGGTGATGCCAGGCAAGATCGCGGCGCAGTGCTGCCACGCGACGCTTGGCGCGTACAAGCGCGCCATCAAGCGCACGCCGAACGCGGTGAAGGCATGGGAGATGCTAGGCCAGGCCAAGGTGTGCTTGAAGGTGGACTCGGAAGAAGAGATGATGCTGCTGGCCGAGACCGCGAGCGCCAACGGACTGATCAACTACGTGGTGGTGAGTGGCATACAGTGCACATCATACACGCTTCTATATCGAATGGGCGCTTGCTGACACCATGGTGGCTGCACAGGTCGATGCCGGTCGCACACAGATCGCTCCCGATAGCAAGACGGTGCTGAGCATTGGTCCAGCGCCAGTGGATGTGTTGAACCAGGTGACGGGCCACCTCAAGCTCATGTAGACCGAGTTCTTATATCGAAATGCTTCACACAGACAAGCTTTCTTCGTCTTCTTCTTCTTTTTTGGATCCATGGTCGTGTCTAGAGCATGGGGAACACGTTCTCAAACTCCTTCTCGCGCTGCTCCGTCGTCTTGATGACGCCGCTCTTCTTGAGCACCGCGATGATGGCCAGGACGATCACGATCACAACCGTGGACCCAACCACCGTGCCGACGATGACCAGGAACACATGCGACGGAGGCAGCGGCACCCCACCGGACGAACCCGTCCGAATCATCACACTGTACGTGGTCTTGGCCCCATTGACACAGGCGAGGTACTCGTCGCCAGTCGTCCACCACTTGAGCGTGCACAGCGTCTTGGCACGGCACTCAACGTTTGTGCACGGAGGCAACCGGTACGACTGGGCCTTCATGTTCCAGTAGTAGGCCTCGAGGAGAGATGGATCCGCTTGCATGCGCTCGTACATGTCCTCTAGATCTTTCGAAGCGAGTGACTGGAGGTGGTATGCCTCGCTTGCCTGGAAGAGCGGCTTCCACGCCAGCTTCTGATCCGCGGTGAGATTCGTTCCATGGACAGTGTAGTCGAGCACCTCGTACGTGTCTGCGTCGTACTCCCAGACCATAAAGGACGGGTTGTTGCCGAACAGAGGGGACAGCGACCCCGAGACAAACAGAGGCACTTGATCGAGCGCGTCGCTGTCGCTGCCATCCACTGGTACTCGGAACTCGACGCTGTGGACATGGCCGTAAAACTGCGCTTTTACCACGTCCTTGTAGCTGCTCACGATCGCTTTGTACTTGCGGATGTAGTGCGGATGCCACTGCGGCTTCCCACCGTACGAGTCCACGAATGGAGCGATGTGCCCAGCGATGTACGCGAACTTGGACGCCTTGCGAAGGGCCAGCAGCGTCGTGTTGAGCCACTCAAACTGGTGGAACGGGTCCGGGTTCGCCGAGGTATCTGGGACGTGGCTTGGCTGGTATCATGTGATCTACTGTGAGCAAATGACCACAGTTTACCCATGGACACGAATGGACGTACCGAGTACGGCACCGTGTTGAGCGTGATGACGGTGAGGTTTGCGTCGAGCTCGTAGGTGAGGTATCCGCGGCGGACGAAGGCGTCAAAGTCCCACGCCGACAGTGATGAGTTCCACACCGACGAGACCATCTTGATCGATGGGTTGGGCGCTTTCTCTGGATCCGTCACCTCCATGTGGTAGTCAGGGTCTTCACAGTACATACTCCCATCAGAGATTTGCATGCAAAACAAGATCACTTTAGCCTCACTTACTGCCGTCGGCGTTGCCGATGATTGCGGTGGCCTCGAGGTGCTTCTTGCTGTCCACAGGGTAGTACTTTTCGAACGTCTTGACGTTGGTCTCCACCGCGTTGTGCACATACTGGTCCGAGAAGTCGCCGTGGGCAGCGTGGTCGCCAGTGTAGAGCAGCATATCTGGATTTGGCAGCACCAACTTGGCGTATTCGAGCGCAGACTCCAGCAGCGCAATCGGTGCGTCGTAGCCGTACTGGTAGGGAAATGCAGCCGACTCTTTATCGTCGAACGAGGCGGAAATGTTGAGGTGAACATCCGAAAAGTGCAGGATCCGCTTGACTCTTGCGGCGCCGACAGACCCCGAAGAGAGCATCGCTACGACCGGGAGTAAACCCAAGACTCTCATCTTGAGAAGAGCTCTTGCTGATGCGCGCGTGCGGTCGCTGGATGAAACCCTGCCCTGATGATGGGGACAGTGAGCTTCGGCGATGGATTCGAAGTGGAGCGGTTGACTTCAAGCGAGCTCTTGACACGGTAGGTTAGTAACTTCGTTTCATGTCCGATAGGAACGTGATCTGTTCCAAAATTGGCCAAAGGTTGGGATTGGGCTTCAGTTCACAGTCATAGTCAACACAACTCATGGTTGGTGCTTGGGCGATGACATGGATGTCCAGTGCAGTCGATTGATCCCAGCTGAGATGCGACGCAACAGTCCACCGAGCTGTCGCCATGGAATCTCACGGCAAGTCGATCGGCTGCTTGCTAAGATGAAATTGGAACGCCGAATCGTCGTCGCAGAGGTTGGATACGGTGAGCATCCCACGTGCTTGGTCACACTGTCCTAGCTCGGTTCGAGATCATGGCCGTACCGAAGTGGAGCTCTGGCCGTGCTGGCTTCATTGGGATTCAGTAGACCAAACACTCCTAAGTTGGACTTGGTCCACTGAAGTCCGTACCACGCACTCCGACGGTAGGGTACAGTAGACCTCTGAGCCTGTTGATGTTGCAGAGTATCAATGGTCGAGAGACAATCGCTGGCATCAAGCAAGTCTGCTATCAGCTCCGCCTCAGAAAGGAGCCCTTTCTCAGGACTCGTGATAGAGGAATCTCCAAGCAGCATCGACTGCGCGACATAGCAGCGTAGCAATTCCGTGGTGATGCATGCAACCTGCCAAGGAGGTGCAGATTCTTGACCGCGCAAAGATACGTTGGCTACTTCTCATTGGTGAAAAACGTGCTCAGACGATCCGTGATTGGTAGAAAACCTTGGGTTTGGGTTGTCCACAATGCTCTTTTATCGATCTGTTCTTGTTCGCATAGAGGGAGGTTCCGATCCGCGATGAACGAGTGAGCTGCCAAAAGAACATAACACCAAGAACCAAGAGCCTGCGCTGAACCCCTTACTGCACCATGGCGAAGAGTGGCAGTACGTGCACGTGGCTGCGTCGGAGCTCCTCGCTGTGCCCTAAGAAATTGATCGAATGGTGCTCGTCTGTGCGTACAGAATACCTCTTCGGGTTGATCGTCTCGTTCTGTGGCTTCGTGTTCCTGGTACGGGTGAACTGTGTGTCCTCTCTCCTGTTCACCAACTTACGGAGAGCGGTCTGTCTGTCGTCACAGAGCATCATCGGGGCGTTGCTGAAGCTGCAGCCCAAGTTTATTCATGGTGCGAAGAACCCCAAGTCGACATCCAACGCTTGTTTTGAAGCAGGTCCGTGTTTTGAGATGAACGTCGTTGGTGTTCGTGAGAAACTCACTCGATTTCGAATGAATCATGTAGCGGGAGTCTACGCTCTGGCCACCGCTGGTTGCTTCGTGATGTACAAGCGCGGTGGTCTCCTGACGAAAGGATCGGACCAGGACGCGATCGCACGGGACAGGGCTTACCGCGAGTTCTCCGACTCGGAAGAAGGCCTCCCCCTCGCATTGCACATGTCTCCGGCAGCGCGGGCATTCACGCAGACGCCAGTGCAGACGCCAACGCAGGCGCAGTCGTCGCGTACGGACAAGGCGCTATAGACTACTGTCGTCGTGCGGCTTGTGGATGGCTGGTGGTTCGGCGTTGGCTGCACTAGCCGCATCAGCAACTTCCGATGCCGCCATCCTCAACCTGTAAAATACTCTGGGACTACTGTTTCAAATGGAGATGACGGATGCCTCAATTGAATCCCTTCTTAATCGATGCACCGTGCATGTACCATATCAGCATGAGGCATGGATGGACGCGCGGACCAACGGTCCTGGCGCCGATGAATCATCGGAAACAATTCGCATTGGACGGTGTTCGAGTCCAGGATTTTTCGTGGCGTGGCGGCAGGTTTGGCCCAGGATTGAGCCAGGATTATGTACTTTCTCGCACGCACGCGCACACATAAACGGTACATTAGGAGACGCCAAGCCCAAGTTCGCCCACGAAGGAAGCCGATACGTGCAAATAGGACTGATGAAGAGATTGTGAAGGTACTTACATCGCTCAACGCGTGTCGGCGCTCCTCGAGCTCCGAGGCTGGTGTAATGAACCAACAAAAATGCCAACAGTGTATTTGCTATGCACCACATTTCGCATAATCCTGGACTCGAACAGTTCCGATTCGCATTGGGAATTGTTTGCGCCTGCTTGACTTGAACTTTCGATTAGCTCAGGCATCGAGCGAGTTCGAAATTCGTTAACGTTACTCACATTCTATCAGGACATGTCGCATCGACACAACTACACTCCAAAATGTAATTTGTAGAAGATTGATCTTAGTTTTGAAATATATCTTTTGCGCTGCTCACGGATTCAAATGAAATGGTGGATGATTCCAGCAACGGAGGCAGCGGTGACGGTGTCGTGCGCCTCGCCGCGCACCAGCGCGCCGCAGAAGCGAACGAACCCGTCTGTGTGGTAAGGAACTGGATGCTTGCGTTTCCTCGCTCTCAAAAACTGATGGATCCTCGCGTCAGATTTGTGGTCAATATGGCGAGTACATTTGCGACGTCACCGACCAAGACGTGTGCAGTTTGGAATGCCGCGACCGATGCCGCGCGCAGCAGCCTCAGAACACTACCATTGATTCTGCAGGCGTTGCTGATCCCAAATATCCAAGTTCTCCCGTCGAAAACAAGCCACAATCTCCGCAAAATGTCGATCACAAAAACGACGATGAAGATCTGCGTCGACAACTTGGCATTCGTGTCCAGTGCGTCGGCAACGACTCGGTTTCTTGTTCGCCACCGTGGAAATCGTTTAATTCGCTGCCTGTGAAGCTCAGAGACAACGTCGCCACGTGTGGTTTCCTATACCTAACGCCGGTGCAAATGCAGACCGTCCCAGTGGTCCTGACAGGACGTCACGCTCTGGTGAATGCACCGACAGGGACGGGCAAGACCGCCGCCTTCCTCATTCCAATGGTCGCCAAGGTGATGGAGACACAGAAGACGAATGGACGAAGCGTCCCGCTCGCAATAGTGCTTGCTCCTATGCGAGAACTTGCGATCCAGATTGAAGAGGAGGCCAAGAAACTGATGAAGGGCATCCCGCACATGAAGACGGCGCTGCTCATTGGTGGTGTGCCTCTCCCTCCTCAGTTGCATCGCATCCGACAGGGCGTACAGCTGATGGTCGGGACACCAGGGCGCATGCTCGAGGTCTTGATCCAGTGTGAGGAGGAGGGTACCGCTCCGCTATTGGAAGCTGTCGGTGTGTGTGTGATCGATGAGGTGGATATGATGGTAACTGCTGGATTCATCGACGCAGTGACGACGATCGTAAGCCAGCTTGATGCGTGTCAGTTGGTTTGTACCAGCGCGACCATCACTGACCAAGTCGAAGAGCTTGTCGGGCGGCTCGTGGCCGACGCCGTGACCGGTGCCGTGTCTTATGTGAAGATCCAAGTCGGTGTCCCCAGTGATACGACTACCAACAGCAAGGTATCGATCAATCCAAACATCGACCAAGCTGTGATATGGGTGGAGGAAAACGCAAAGAAGAAAGAGCTGTTCCAGTTGCTGCAGTCGCATCCGACGGATGCGGTGGTGAGTGGTGTCTGCATCGCACGGCATGGCCACGTTTGTGTCTGACGATCGTGTGTGAACAAATGATTCAGCTCGTTTTCGTAGACTCGCGGGCAGGCGCGGACCTTCTCGCTGACGCCATCCAGCAACAGACCAATGTGAGGGGTAAAGCGGCCAGTTTCCACGCCGGCAAGAGCCAAGACGACCGACTCCGAGTGCTGGAAGACTTTGTAAACGAAGACGTGCGTGTATTGGTCTCCACCAATGTGCTCGGTCGCGGCATCGACATCCTTTCTGCAGATCAAGTGGTCGTGTTTGACGCCCCGAAAACCATCGAAGAGTATGTGCACCTTGTCGGAAGAGTCGGGCGGCAAGCGCTGTCGTCATTTGAAGGCGAGGAGGCCATCGTCGGGAGATCAACGCTCTACGTGAACAACCGTGACGTGGGTCTTTTCGAAGACTTGGTTAAAGTGTGCCGACAGTCGCGTGTGCGCGTTCCTGAGGCAATTTATACATCGATTCGAGCCAAGCATGGCCCACCACAGCAGCAAACGACCGTCGCCCACGACCAATCGAAACGAGCCTTCTACGTGGTCAGCAAGACGGCGGACGTAGATGCGAGTACCACGTGGGAACACTGGAAGTCTCAAAACAAGCGAGCGCGACTATCTTCAAGCTCTCACTGATCGGCGGACTCGATCTATGTTCCTTCATCGTTTGCAGAACCAGTGGCTTGGTGGGGTTTTGTCGGCTGAGGCTGCCGATGCTCGTCGGGTTCTCCCCCTTTGTGCAAGTCGGTAATACCTCGCTGGGTCCACGGAATCGACCCCCGCTTCACTCCTTGTCGAAAGTAGTTGTCATACACAACGGGGCCATCGATGACGACGAGATCATTCGGTCCTCCCGTGCAAACGCGCCAGAAAAATCGAACCGCCGAGCACAGAATCGTTGCAAAGCAGCTGTAGAAGACGGGCAAGACGCGAAACTCGAATGTGACGTGCAGCAACTCTTTCTGGAAGAGGACGCGGTCGTAGATTGAGGTCGAAGTCTCCGAGAAGATCATCAGGTACAAGACCAAGACGCTCGAGCCAATGCAGATGCCAGAGATGTGGGCGACGACGTGCACGTTGACGCCGAGCATTGCACGCGTACGTGGCGTGAGCGCGTCAATGCAGAGTATCCACATGTTCCAGTTCCACGAGACAAAAGCGAGCGCGACCGTGCGCCAGTTCCACCAGAAGAAGTCGCAAAGCGCGAGGTGAATGACCCCCACTTGCACCGCGACGAACCAAAACTCGAACGATGTGAGGATCGCGTGGAAAAGCTGTCGCTGATAGTGTGCGATGCTGAAGATGCAAAATATGGTGGTGGTCGCAAACGACACGACGTGAAATATGGGGAAGGTCTCTCTGAAGCCACGTTCCTCGCGACGCATTCGAACGTAGTAGTCCAAGGGCATCGCAAACAGTGTCGAAAGCACGCTCAGTCGGAGCGCCCACCACTGCAATCGTCTCGAGTTGAACCGGCGGTCGACGTGGTCGAGAATCTCGAGGGGCACGACGGTCGCGTATGCGTGAATCGATCCAAACACCGATTGGTGGCGCATTCTCTGCATGTAGGCTGGTCGTGGGCCTGTTGGTGGCGAGCGAAGCTGATTGAATGGTGCATCTTCGGCGACAGTGGTTGCCATCGCACTTGTCGAGACATACTGGAGTATGCATCGGTAGGCGACGCAACTCACAATCGCGTTGGTTGTGTTGACATTCACGTCGCTCATCTTCCGGGTCCTGCGAAGCATAGCGCGATAGCGAACGATGTTACGAACGAGCATGGCGACCAAGGTAGTGACGCCGTTGAAGACTACTGTGGATGACGGAAGCTGATGGGTGTTGTGCTCCCACAAGATGACGTCACGAAGGCCGTGAACCCAGCCCATCGCGACGAGCGGGATCGCGAGTAGAATCATGATGGTGGACACCATTGTTAGCCAAATGATCTGTCGAATCGCGCACGTGTTGGCATCGACGAGGATATTGACTTGGAGGCCAAGCCAAGGCAGAACGAGGGCTAAGCAGCGGATGTCGCCGATGCTCATCGCGGCCACGGTGAAGGTTATCGTGTTGATGATGGTGAAGAACCACACCTCGTACGTGGTCTTCAGGAGCGTGACCACGACATTGTATCGAAGGTAGCAGTGCCCCATGATGGACGCTGGAAGGCCGAGTACAGTGATTACGATCAACACATATCGACTTGGTTCAACATCGAGTACGAGGAAAACCGGATAGCCGAATAAGGCGATGAGGAACGCGATCTGAAAGGCCCTAGAGTACCGCTTCATTACGCGATCCAAGCACTCGGAAGTGCGCGCAGAGAAGAACCTCGACTTCATCGAGATCGACAAATCCAAGTCAGGAAGAGGATGCGCGGGCACGAGCATGTACGTGGTTGCGGCATGCTGCGGCTCAGGAGACGATGCAGCTTGAGCCCCAGCGCCGTCCATGATGATAGACGCGGTGGAGGGTCCTGGAGCAATCCTCGACATTCTCGTACAATCGATGCATCCACCGCGCGGCACAAGCAATGCACACTTTTGGTTCAGAAATAGCTCAAGGTGAAGAAGATCATTGGAACAAGTCTGTCACAAAGCACTACACCGTACGGAGCGCGTTGCAAGATGAGGGGGAAAGAACTGGTGAGATTTCTGTTCAACCTGTGCGTGTCGCGCCTTTGGGGACGCAGCCACCGATGGTTACCTTTGCACTCGATGATGCCGTACGTTGCCCCAAAGCAAACCCAAGGAAACTGACGATGATCTGTACGAATGCCATGGACGCGACAAGACCCAGCGACCGACAACCGCGTCGGTACTTGGCCGATGATGATCGCGAGATCAAGTGGCCTCCTCCCAAAGATTCAGAACGCGGTGGCACAGTGGTGATGCCGGAGGGTCCACACGAAGAATGCAACGCTGGGAAACACTGGGTGTCGTCACTGGCATCGAAAAAGGTCTGCTGGACGAGGCCAGTTCTTCCGACGAGTGAGTTCAGCTCCCTGTCGAGACTTGTTGCAGAGTCCGTCAGCTTCAGTCGAGTGCGAGGCTGTTGAATCGAGTCGTACGAGTTTTCGCCTTGTCAAGACGTCCATCAAGTGCGACACAACGGAGGTGTTTGTGGTTGCAGCGTTTGCGTCGCTAGTTGGCAGCTGTGCTTCGCTTCGACTTTCGATGAGGATTATTGTACGCCACGGGACCATCCAGCAGTGTGAGTTCGTTTGGGCCAGCTTGAAGCACACGAAAAAGCAGTCGCGCGAGGCAGCAAATGACCGTGAAGTAGCAGCTGTAGAACGAAGCAATCAAACGAAATTGGACCCGGTGGCCGAGCACGAACCCTTCCCAGATGATGCGGTCGTTCAGTTGGGACGACGCTTTGCTGAAGACCATCAAGTAACTGGGAACGAACGACGAGAGAACAAGCACGACGCAGACCACTTTGATGAAGCACGCCGTCAGTCCAAGTCGGTCTCGCACGATTGGCGTCAAGGCATCGACGAAGAAGACCCAGTGGAACCACAGCCACGTGAGCACGAGCAACACACACGACTCCCGCCAGTTGAAGACGTCTGCGATTGCGACGTGTGCGAACGTGAGGTGGAACGAGAGGAAGACGAAGTCGAAGTACAAGCAGAGCGCGGCCAGCAACTGCCGTTGGTAGAGTGTGAAGCATGAGGTGATATACAAGCTTGTGGCGAGCAGCGCCGTGAACCAGAGACACTGTAGCGTCGTTGAGGGTCCAGTGTGGTCCGGCGAGACCCACTCAAACCAGACGAATGCCCAGGTGCCGCTCACTAGGGTCAGTGAGGTAGCGATCCAGCCAAGCCAGCGAAAACCAGCGCGAATCCACGACGCTCGTGAGTGGTTACTTGAGTGCACGAGCCACTGGAAGATGATCGGGAAGACGACGCGGCGAGCTCGAAGCAAAGGCACGACGGGCACGTATTGCATCACCTGAATCGAGGACTGCATTGCAGGGTTCGAGAGCTCCACCGAGTTGTACGCGCTCCGTTTCCTGCCCACCGTTGGTGTTGACTGCAGCCGCAGTCGGAGATAGCATCGATAGCTGACGCACTGGATGACAGTGCTTCGAGATCGTCCCAGAAGATCGGCGCGTTTCCGATAGAGCGTTCGCAACATCAAGGCCCCCGTCGTGATGAATCCGTTCGTGAGATAGTCGTGGCTGTTCATGTAGTGGACGCCGTACGAGAGCACGATCTTGTCGGGGAAGTCGGGGATCACACCGAAAGCGGAGCACACCGCGACGCCCATCGTCGACACAAATGCGATGGCGTTCATGATCATGGTGATGCGAACGGATTGCGTGTTGGCGTCGATGAAGATGTTGAACTGGTTCGCGACAAATGCTGGCAGGAACCCAATCATGCGCGCATCGCCAAGCGTCGCCATGAAGATGCCAAGTGTCGAGACCACGATGAAGTCAAAGAAGATGATGTCGTAGGTGGGTACCAGCACTT
>JAADXF010000901.1:0-10555 GCA_023337575.1 Pythium chondricola | reverse complement strand
GTTGGTGTGGGCGACGCCGCCATTCGATGCACGGCCGTGACAGAGAATGCTGGAGACAGCAATGGATCAAAGGAAGGCGAGATGCGATGGATCGGTGTATCCCATGGACGGATCGCTGTAACAGTCGCGTCATTCTGAGGGGACTAAGAACAACTCGCCTAGCTAAAGGTCTTGTTTCTGTTTCTGGCATTTAGCCGCGTCGGTTGCGTGATCTCGTTGGCCACGAAGAGGCGCCGCAGTCAGTTAAGGCGGCTGAGAGTGCGATCGTGGCGGTGACCCGCCACAAACTTAGAGGACCACTGCTTTCGTGATTGCTTCCTGTTGCCTGTGGAGTGTAATACAGTACCGAGAATGGCCAGAAGTAGCACAGTACGATGACGTGGACCCGTGTTGAGAGTGACAGAGTATCGGACCAGCAACGACTGAGCCAACTCCATCGATGCTGCGGACTACTGAATCACGTTGGCTACCGTAATCTACAGCGCCGACTTGGATGGCGCGCCTGGGACTACTTCGACGATGGCCTCGATCTCGACCGCCACGTTGATTGGCAACGCGTTGGTGCCGACCGCCGAGCGTGCGTGCTTACCCTTGTCGCCAAAGATCTGCACCAGCAGATCCGACGCGCCGTTGATCACCGATGGCTGCGCGGTGAAGCCGTCCACGCAGTTGACAAAGCCCGTGAGCTTGACGAAGCGCTTGATCAGGTTGAGATCCCCAAGTTCGTCTGCATCAAAATATAGAAACACACATACTACGTCAGCGGTCGGGCGCCGAAATAGAAGCACTCATGGAACGCACGCTTGAGCGTGGCCAGGAGGCTCAGCACGATGCGCTGGGCGGCCTTGTAGCCTTCCTCGGGCGTCAGATCCTTGCCGACCGTGCCGACGATCAGCTCGCCCGTCTCGCTCTGGCTCACGTGACCGGCGGTGAAGAGCAGGGCACCCGAGCGCACAACGTTGAGGTATTGGCCCTTGGGTAGCGAGGCTTCTGGCAGCGTGAAGCCAAGCTCTGCGATGCGCGCCTCGATGCTCATGGTGGTCTTGCTGGTGATGACACAAGCAGTGGCATTGATCTCGCTGGTGAATCTTGAAAATTACATAGTAGTGTGGACCACATCATATGTATTTTGGTGTGGTCTACCTGATATTAGGAGTGTCCCGCCCCGTCTGTCAGTTCCAAGGTGTCACTCACGCGGGGATTTCGCGCTCAGTTTTCCCCAAAACGAGCACTTCGACGGACGGGAGAAAGCAGCACCGCTCCGTGACGCTCTCTTGCGGTGGCTACGACACTGTAGATCCACGCGATGGCGACGGGCGATGACGCTGCGTCCTACGACAGCAGCTCGAGTGCGAGCTCTGAGGACAAGGTGCTTATCTCGCGCAAGAAACTGCAGATGAAACAACGCGAGCGCGAGAGCAAGCACGACGACGCTTCCTCCTCCACGGCCACCGCGTCTACAACAGCAGCTACCCCTTCTTCATCTTCCTCTTACAAAGGATCGGGAGCATCCTCCAAGTCTGACCACATTTGTGGTGTCTGTGAGAAAGAAGGCGACGATCTCTATGTGTGCACAGGCTCGTGTATGGGCGCGTTCCACCTCGCGTGTCTTCCCCCAAGCATAATCAACAACGCTGACGCCAAGGCAGTACCCAAAGATCAGTGGAAGTGCCACCACTGCGTCTCCAACACTCACGTGTGCTTCCACTGCAAGCAGCTCGGGTTTGCGAATATTAATACCGATGCGATCGATATTACTACCGGCAGTAATATTAATACCGGCGACCACAAAACCGACACGGACGCCGCGCAGCTCAAGATCAAGCCCGTGGTCAAGTGCCGAGCGCTCTCGTGTGGGAAATTCTACCATCAGGAGTGCATCGCGACGCTGCCGCTCGCGAGGATCGCCGGCGCGCGGTTCATTTGCCCGCTGCATACCTGCTCGGCGTGTGAACAATCAGGCGGCAACAAGAAGGAACCAGTGCGCTGTATGCGCTGCCCGGTGGCCTACCACTCGAGCTGTCTGCCTGGGAACGGCGTGGGCGTTGTGCACTTGCCAGGCAGCCGGATTATTTGCCCCAAGCACGCTGGGGCTGTCGAGGGAGTGAAGAGAGAAACGGAGGAGGAGCAAGAGGAAGGAGCGGTAGAGGAGGGAACGACAAGCAAGCAGACACCAGTGATGAAGCGTGATGCGGAGGATGGAGATGGAGGACGAGCGGACGCCGAGGGGACGTCGCCACGGACGGAGGAGAATGATGACGCACAGTCCGACTCATCAGCCAAGGAAAAGAAGGCGTCCAAGAAGGAGAAAAAAGACAAGAAGAAGAAAAAGAAGAAGCGCAAGAAGGAGAAGAAGAAAGAGAAGGAGCGCCACAAAGGAACAGGAGAAGAGGACGACGAGAAAGAGGAGCAGTCGGAGAAGAAGAGCAAGGCCACTCCCAGTAATATCCCGCGTGTCAAGAGCGAGCAACCGAGTACGAGTGGCGATGAGGTTGGCGATGCTGTTGATCGAGAGGAAGGTGAAGAGTTGGAAGAGGAGAAGCCGGACGCGATCCTGGAAACGGTTGAGCCGAAGCCAGAGACTCCAGCGGAGCCTGAGTTTGTAGCGACGGTCACTAGTCACGATGTCAAGGACGAAGCTCACGAGCCAGCAGATACCAGTGCGAACCAGGAATCTTCTGTTGAGACCACTGTGTCTGACGAGCCACTGACAGTCAAGGCACCCGAGGTTGCAGAGGAAGCCGCCGATGATGGTTCCCCAACCACGCCACACGAATCAGCCGCCGAAGCCGTCCCAGGCTCAGCTTCGGACGATCAAATCGAGGTGACAGGCGGTGACGACCACGATGGCGAGGGTGCTGAGGTTGGTACCAGTGCATCTGAGCCAGCCAAGGAACGGCAATCAAGCATGATCCGCTCCAAGAAGTCCAAGAAGAAGAAGCAGAAGGGCAGAGGCGTCGATGATGGGAATGTCGAACCTCGTGCCGATGAAGCCAAATGGGTGCAGTGCGATGAGTGCAAGAAGTGGCGCATCGTGCCCAAGGAAGTAGACCTCGACGCTATGCCGGAGAAGTGGTATTGCACGATGAACACGTGGAACAAGGCGCTCGCGTCGTGTGCCGTGCCTGAGGAAGTCGTTGAGGCGAAGAGGGACCGTTCAGTGAAGCGAACGAGTGGCACCATCAGTGCGGATACAGCAGGGGTTGCGGTGAGTGGCACGCCTGCCATGAAGAAGCTCAAATCGAACAAGCAAGCCACCGTTCCGGATGAAAAGGCCGTTGATACGTCAGCGAAGACTACGGATGCCATCGCTCTGGACAAGGTCAAATCGGGCAAGCAAGTGAAGAAGACGGAGAAGGACTCCAAGAAGCGAAAGCTAAAGTTGAAACTGAAGGAGAAATACGGCGAAGTCAAGTGGGTTCAGTGCGAGGATGTCCATTGCGGCAAGTGGCGCGTCGTGCCGCTCTCGATCGACTTCGACTTGCTGCCATCGGTATGGTACTGCCATCTAAACACGTGGTCCCCAGAGCTAGCGAGCTGCAATGCTACGAACCCTCCAGAGGTCGAAGCCTACCTGTCCAAGAGTCAGTCGAAGAAGCGTCCAGCCAAGCGGCTGCGTGGTCCAGACGGTGACGTGCAGGCCGCTAGCGCTTCCAGTCAGTCCTCCGGTAGTCAGCAAGTGGCTATTGAAGGCGCACAAACGAAGAGTGGCCACGCAAAGCCAACCAAGGGCAGCAAGACCTCGACGCCAACTGCTCATGGTGTTGGTGCTGTCGGCGCGTCCGCCAACACACCATCCTCCACCTCTGCGGGTGGGAATACCAGTGCTTGTGTCGACGATGGACGTGGTAAGAAGCTTGTCGGGCTCGGAGGTGTCAAGAGCGTCGTGCTGGAGTGGGCGCAGTGCGAGAAGTGCAACAAGTGGCGCAAGTTACCGGCTCATATCAAATCCTCGACGCTGCCCGACAAGTGGTACTGTGTGATGAACCACTGGGACCCATCGCGTGCGAGCTGTGCGATGCCACAAGAGGAAGATCAAGAGCCAGTGGATGCATCACCGTTGCCCAGCTCACAGAACTGGTATCCAATGCCAGGACAGGTGGGCCCCACAACAGCAGGCGGTGCGTTGGTTCGGTCCAAGCGAGGTAAATTGAGTTACTCGGAGTTGCTGTACGCGAGCACGGGCCAGCTGAGGAAGACGTACACGTCCGAGTCATCGACGCTCTCGTTCGAGTACGAAGGCATGACGTACTACCGTGATGACCAGTACAAGAATAGCAGTCTCTACGCGTCTCCTCTCACGACCAACAAGCTCACGGGTGAGCGCATCGAGCCAACGTCCGAGGCTGCCAAGGTGAAGGCTGTTGCACCGAAGCCGTTACCCACCAACGCAGCCCAGCAGCAGCTCCTCGAACGTGTCTCGGAACTCATTCTCGCCAAGGTCGACTTGCGGCGGGAGTATGCGATCACTGAGATCGTGGACAGCGTGTTGATGGAGAGCACCATGGAACTATCGCTCTCGGCCATCACGACGGCACTAGCACAGCTCGTGAGCTCGGGTGCGATCGAAAAGGTGGATCGGCATACCAGCACTGCTCGAGGCGAAGACGATGACAGCGACCGGTCTGCCCTGACTTCGACCACCGTGTTGTTGCGGTCACTCTCGTCGCAGGCAGCGTACTATCGACGTGTGCCCAAGCGGCCCCTCAAGGCATTGAAGGCGTGGAAAATCGAGTGCAAGTAACTGTGTAAGCGTGTAACAAGAATGGGATCTTCGGCAACGCGGTGAGTTCTGCACTGTGTTGTTTTTGTGTTGTAGATGCAAGGGATGGAAGACAAAGGGTACTACTACCAGGCGGCTGTGAGGATCTTGAGCAGCTCGTTGCGGCGGCGGTGTACTTTGGAATCAGTACCCAGTAGCTCCTCACCGTAGGCACGCTCAAACAGTGCAGCGACCGTCGGTTTGTATGGAGAAGGTGAGAGATCAACCAAGCCTGGCAGCGGTGGAGGTGGCGACGCATCTGTTGCTGCGGTGGACGCAAGCGACGACCGACTGTCAGTGTGGGAAGAGGAAGAAGACTTGGCCGATGATGAAGAGCTCTTCGACTCGGAGAGAGATGACGAGGTCGTGTGTTGATGGCTGTGGCCGGCGGACGCTAGCAGCAGCGAGTGAAGAGTCAATCGCGGGGCAAGCGTCAGCGTGAGTGGGTGCAGTTCCACACTGGCGATGAAGACGCGCTTCAAGTTCTCAGTCGTTCTAGCCAGTCGTCGCTCTTCAACCGCGCGTGGAAGTGTAGGGAACGACGTCGTGAGCAGATCATCCCAGCTGTACACTGCCAGTGAAGACGGAGACGGTGGGATCGCCACGACAGCGGTGCTGTTCATCGCTGTAAAGGGCTGCAAAGTCACTGCTGGCTTGGCCATGCGCACGCTGCCCATGGCCTCGCCGTTGCGGACGTCGTAGAGCATCGCGTACCCGTTTGAATACTCCACCATCACAACTGGTAG
Source organism: Pythium chondricola (assembly GCA_023337575.1). Classification (NCBI taxonomy): domain Eukaryota; phylum Oomycota; class Peronosporomycetes; order Pythiales; family Pythiaceae; genus Pythium; species Pythium chondricola. Next base: position 5,047 of record JAADXF010000901.1, on the reverse strand, counting down.
GTCCACGAGGCTCGGAGACAACGACAGGAATCGTGTCGCAGGAGCCATGCTCTCGGACGACTGGCTCGCTGGCGGTGGCGTGACACAGCGGACGAGTGACGGCTTGGCTCTGTCCGACAAGTTGAAGAACTGGAGCTGCTGCGCTGCGAGCGAGAGCGAGACGACGAAGTGGTCGGCACACTGCACCACACAATCCACAGGTCGTCGAGCCGCGGCGGAGCGAGGTGGAAGCATGGCGTGGACCTGTTCTTCCAGCACGTCCCACACAACCACGAGCCCATCAGCAAGGCCCAGGGTGACGTACTGTGTCGTAGAGTCGATACTCGCACTCGTGATTGGACTAAGATGTTGCCAGGTGACTGCGGGCAGTGTGGCTGTCGTGTCGGGTCGAGGAAGCGTGGACTTGACGAGCGTATTGCCCGCGACAAGGGCCAGAGCGTACGGATGTAAGCGAGTGAGTGCTTGCGCTCTAGACGGCAGCGTCGCGAGATCGGTCAGCGGTGCGTTGAGGAAGAACAGCGACGTCGCGGGCGTGGCGGTCGTGATTGTGGTCAGTAGAGAAGGTATCGCTGCGTCGCCGGGAGACTGTGTGTAGTCGATCGAGTAGACACTCGTCTCGCCTTTCAAGCTCGCCACGGCGACAAGCGACGATAGTTCGGAGAGCTCCACGCAGGTGATGGTGTCTTGCGCGTCAACCGTCGGGATCGTGGCCACCAGCCTGGTGGCGTTGCTGGCCGATTGTGGAGTAAACTCGTATACTAGAGTGCAGGAAGCCGTTGACGTAGCCACCCCATCTCCAGTTGTGTCTTGGGTAGGTTGTGGGGTAGCTTGAGCGAGGACAGCGAGCACAAATGCACTGGCATCTCGTCGTGGTCTCAGACGACTAGCACGAAGCAATGTCACCGCAAAGGACGTGTCGTCCTTGCCCATCGACGACGGAGTGACGTTGATTGTTCCGATGGAAGACTGCGACACTAGATCTACCAGCACGAGTCGAGCCCGAGCCAGTGCAGCCACAGCATAGGACGATACCGTCGCCCCGCCACTAACCTTGTCCAAGTCATCACTCGCCAGCCGCAGCCACTCGATCTCTCGCTCTCCTTCATCCACCACAACCGAGCGACTTGTTTTACAGCACCGCTTCTTGGCCGTCGCATAGTCATCGTTCCCAGTATCTCCACCATCCTCTGTCGGCGACGACAGCAGCAATACACTGGACCGCGCCGACATACCCGCCGAGGTCTCCGCCTTGTACCTGGCGCTCGTCCGCTTGATCATTTCCCACGCGGCGTCGAGGATGTCGGACTCGAGTACTTTCAGCACGCGGCGGTAGGGCTGCGGCAGCCGAGCAAACACGAGCTCGGGGTCTACGTGGTCTCGCGGCGTGGTGAGGTCGATCCACTGCAGGAACTTGTGGGCCTGCACGAGTCCGTTGGGCAGCTGGAACTGGGCGACGAGTGAGGCAAACGCACTACGCGTGAGCGCGATCTCGTTGAGCGCGAGCGTCTGCTGGAAGACGTCAGGCAGCAGCAGCCCGCGCCGTGTCTGGTTGATGTCCGAGAGCACCGACTGCCACACGTTTGTCACGCTCAGCCTCGGAAGATGATGATGACGATGATGATGGGGGAGTGCGGAGAGGGTCCTACCTTCCACGACTGGTCCCACATGTACTGGTCCTGGATCGCGACGTGGCTAGAAGGACACGAGAGATGATGTAGTACGTGAGTATGGGGACAGCTAGAGTATAAGAAAGACCCTGAGGTACCGAATGCTCTGGCGGATGGGCTCGAGCGACTCGAGCGTCATCGGCGCATCGTCCTTCCTGGCGGCTGGGTTGCTCATAGTGCAGTGGGCGTGTGATCAACAAGCAACACCTCAGATTAGAATGCCCGACTGGTAAGTACTAGTAGTTGAACAGTCACTCGGGTTTGAAACGACGCGGAGGAGAATGGAGACGGCCCAGGACAACCAAGCTGCGGAAGGCAAGTCGATCACGCTGCCCATACACCCTCGCAAGGCACAGGAGCTTTTCTTTGTGAGTACTGGACAGACGACGTGTTGTAGGATTCATGATTGTGATTTGGTGACGCATCCGTATACGTATGTGACCAGGAGCTCCTGCAAGTGCCCAGCTCATCTACTGATTCCAAGGTGCGACCATTCTGTCGTGAAGAGTCATACGACACTATTAGCATGATACTAAGCTGCCTGTGCCTTGTAGCCACCAACGCTTCCATTCAAGCAGCGACTCGCACAGGCACAGACCGAGTATGCAGGAGCCGTAGCGGGTCTCCAGCGTGGCCGCTGGCTGCGTTGTCCTAGCATCTCGACCGAGTTTTTATTGTTGCTACAACTGTCGGCGGATGGCACGCGGCTCGAGGTGTCCCAGTTTATAGCGAACGATTCTGCCGAGGTGAATGACGACGACAGCGACGATGAGGCCTTTAGCCTCTCCTGCATTCATGCCATCGAGTTGGCGTCGATTCAACGCGTCGTTCTTCACGAAGACGGCTTCTTCTCGATCCACACAGTGGCCTCTGCGTTCACGTTTATGGCTGAGTCACAAGAGGTGTTCACTGGCGTGGCTGTCGCGTTGGCTGTCAGTGTATCGGCGACTGGGACGATGGCGAGGGCCAACGCTAATCTACTGTGGCAAGCCGTGCGGCTGCGTGGTCTCGAGCTGGTTCGAGAGGGCGGCGACTTGCGTGCTGCCATTGCGACGATGGAGACGGCATATGATCGGATACTGAAGCGGGAGATCGAGTGCGATTTGCCTGATTCACGGCAGCTCTTTGTCTTGCAGACACAGTGATTTTATAGGTGCTGGAGGAGGAGCCACGCAGACGGTCGAGACGACGGAGCTGCTGCGTTCTTTCAAGCTGGTACCGAGCCCGCAGCGTCGCGTGAGTCGTGTATGCTTTCGACTCATCGATACTCTGTCGAGATCCAATGATACGCGGCTTGGTTTGATCGAGTTCGGTCTCCATACACTCTGATGGACTGCCCGTGGCAGATTCCTTCTTGCTGGCCGTGACTGTTTGATGGATCCTTGGTTTGGTATCATTAATGGATGCCCAAGTCTTGCTCGATTGTCGATACTTCTTCGCCATGGCTTGTGGACTAGGAGCAGCATCAGGCAACGCGATCACGAGTGGCCGTCGCTTCAGCTTGCGATGTAGTGATCGGACGTGGCGCTCCAGCAGTCGCAGCCTAGGAACGATCACGTTGTGGACAGCACCTTTGACCTGAATGCGCTGTTCTCCTTCTGTCCCCACCAGCATCTTTAACTGATGCAACTGGCTACGCTGCCTCTCCATCGCCTGTATCACGATTTTTTCGTGGTCATGCTGCGTGCGATTCGTGATTGTCATGCGCATTTCAAGTTGTGATAGCTGGAGACGAAGCGTGTCCTGTTCACGGGTACAATGGCACTGACACAGCGACTGCTGCTGCGATGCTGCCGCCACTGACGCGCGCAGTCTATCGACTTCTACGCGTGTGATTTCGAGCTCTGCCTGCAGCGCTTCAAGTCGCTTCTGCGTGACGGTCTCTTGGTGTTTAGATGGAGAAGCGGTCGGTCTTGTTTCCATGGATTGGATTCGCTTGTGGTGGCGTCGGAGTTCGCGATATAGCAGAAAAAACGAGGACCGCACCACGACGCCCACGTCGTGCCACTCGTCCTCGCCCTCGAGCATCCGAGCGCCAAACGCTTGCTCCAAGAGAAGCAGCGGCGGGGATCCAGTATCGTCGGATCTCTTCATTTCCATCCTTCGACAAGTGATGAGTTGTGAAACTCAGAAATCTCCAGCAGAAAATCCATATATTCTCAGGATAATCTGGGATTTATTTTCGATCTGAGTCCACGTAAAATTGTCATTTTGATAAAATACACAAACGTGTCATCGCTCCTCATCCTCTTTTTCCTTCTACAATCGTTTGCAATCAAGCGAGGTGACGTGGTTGAACCACAGTGTACAGTAACCCTCGTGGTCGCGCGTAATCCATGGTTACCGTATTGCTCCATTTCATCGTGGCATCATCTTCCGACGGGAATCCCGTGAGGCTCTCACCGGGCACGTGCAGCACCGGCATTCGATAAAAAAGAACGCGGAGCTGTGCTTCAGTTTCCTATCATGTCGTTCCTGTTCGGCAAGCTCAAGTCGGTGCGCGGCGATGTCGTGCTAATCACGGGCGGTGCTATGGGCATTGGCCGCCTCATGGCGCTCAAGTTCGCCAAGCTCGGCGCAACCGTGGTCATTTGGGACCTGAATGAGGAGCTGGGCGCGCAGGTCGTGGACGAGATCCGCGTAATCGGCGGTCCCAAGGCCCACTGCTACAAGATGGACGTGACCAACCGCGAGCTCGTGTACGCGACGGCCGAGAAGGTGATCGAGGAGGTCGGCGGCGTCGACATCTTGATCAACAATGCCGGCATCGTGGATGGCAACCCGATCCTCGAGTCAAATGATGCGCTGGTTGTGCGCACGATGAACGTGAACGCGACATCGCACATCTGGACCATCAAGGCGTTCCTGCCTGGCATGGTCAAGCGCAACAAGGGCAACATCGTCTCGATCGCGAGTGCCGCTGGTATCTTCGGCTGCGGCGGTATGGTGGACTACTGCGCCAGCAAGTTTGCCGCTGTGGGTATCATGGTGAGTCTGCGCCAGGAGCTCCAGTCCATGGGCAAGAACGGTGTCCACTGCACGCTGGTGTGCCCGTCGTTCATCAAGACCGGCATGTTTGAAGGCGTGCAGCCACCGCGCTTCACCAAGTGGCTCACGCCTGACTACGCGGCGGAGTCTATCGTGCGCGCTGTACGCCGTAACGAATGGCGTCTGCTGATGCCGAGCTTGCTGTACATCTTGGAGATGCTCATGGCCATCATCCCCGACTGGTTTGCTGTCTGGGTGGTGAAGTTTACGCGCGTTGCGCACTCGATGAAGGCCTTTACCCAGACGCGTCCGCACGCGCTGATCAAGGACAAGGACGACAAGACAAAGCACTAACGCACTTTGTAGTCGCTTGCAGTTGCATTCAAGAGAAG
>JAADXF010000900.1:0-10556 GCA_023337575.1 Pythium chondricola | reverse complement strand
AGAGAGCAGCTTGACGGCATTCATGCTCGCTAGGTCGACCGCAAGCGAGCCATTCATTGACGACAGCACTTTGTACGAATGGCCTCCATCTCGCGGTACAAGACTGCGACCACTTCGCACTGCGCAGGTCACTGCACTGACGACATCCTGTTCGCTCCGTGCGAAGAAGACGGCGGCCAGGCGATCCGCGCATTGACACCAGTCGCAAAGTCGCTGGTAGTCATTGCTTGCTGGCGTGAAGTAGACGTCAGTGGTCAGTGATCGATTCAACGAGAGGCAGCTTTCAAATTGAGACAAAGATGCATCTGCAAGTGAGCGATGCATTGGGACAGCTTGTCAGTCGAAAGATGATGTTGTGGCACCGGTAAAAGCGAGCACGAACATGGTGCTCGGAGCTCTTCGCCATGATATTTCCTATCGCTTGCGCGTTGCGGGCAAGTATTCCCTGTAATAATAGCTGAGATGACGACATGTATGGTGTCTCAACAGCTCACTATCTCATCGTTGGGTGCTGCTGTTTAAGCCAGCGCGCGCCGTCACCGACCAAAAAAGGCACTTCATCATGACGGTCATGATTGGGTTGCTTGTTTTGCGATGAGAATGAGTCGTACCGCAAAACCTGTAAAAATGCGTATTCACTCGATATTAGAGGGGTGGTTGGGAGTTGGCAAGAATTGCGTGTCAGGCGCGAGGTGAAAATGGTGGCAACAGCATATCGGATCGGAAGCGTCACAGCGCACGGAACTGACAACTCTGTGTCCATGCAATAGGGTGCTTCGGATAAGGCGGTCGGGTCCGTGCTTCTGCTCATCAGTATCGTTGTGTATGTGTACTACACGGCGTGGGTGATCTTATCGGTAAGTAACATCCTCTCACGGAGGCGACCTCGGATCGTGTGCTGAACGCTGTTATTGCTGCTTAGCCGTTCATCGAAGAGACACACCCTGTGCAGAAGTTCTTTCTCCCGTATCACTACGCAATCGCGATCCCAGCTGCTTTGATTGTGTTGCTGTTCACTGGCACCGCGTCATTCATTGGATTGGTGATGATTCGTGCCAAGAGCAAGAAGAAAACCAACTGAGCGAAATAGACGACGAATGATCTTGGAGCCGATTGAACGCAATAGATTATGTGGTTGTAGTTCCGTGCGATGCGTTCGGGCTGACTTTCCACTTGCGCCGTTGTATCTTGATGCTTTGCTGCGCCATAGTGATGTGTGCATTGAAGACCTTGGATTCGTCTCGGCAGAGCCACATCCATTCCACTTGAAAAACTTGGTTGCTGGATTATGAGCTTGTACAAGCGTTCGTCTAGTCTCGGAATCCACCTCCTCGTCTTTCCTTTGCTGGAGTTGCCAATCGCAGTTATGATACCTCGAGATGAGGCTCGCGCACGAAGGCATATCACGAACGTACCTTTTCGAATGATCGCTGCAGCTTGACCACGAGGCCCACCGCCACCCTGTCCGAGCGCTGGAATCGAACCCTTGTGCTTCTTCCACAGCTTGACTCGCTTGAACATCGGCGCATGCTTTAACGTAGGAGACGCAAAATCAAACCAGGTTAAGGAGAACGTAGTCATCAGTCAGTGTCGTGGCTGAGCCGCAGTGATTGCGCATCAGCAGCGCATAAAGAGGAGCGTGGAAAGGATATATATCAGGGAACACGATGAACAGGATCTGGCTGCCGCGCAGGTAGACTTGCTCGACGTGAGTTGTCTTGCCGTTGATGTCAGTGCGCACGGCATCCTTGACGACGCAGTTCATGTTGTCTTCTGTCTCGTCCAGGAAGCCACGGTAGGTCTCGCCTGTCTTCATCTCGATGGACACGATCGTGCCTTCGCCATCGTGGAGCAGGATCGTGGGGATCCCAACACCGCGCTTCCCCGTTACAGCCATGTCGCTTCCAGTGTTTTGTGATTTGAGCAAAAAGAGCACCTCCTTTAAGTACGATATTCATCTGATTAAGTACGACATGGTGATCCTTAAGTTCGAGCGATGGTGGTGGCTCTTTGGCATGGAAGAAGGAATGGATGGGATATGATGGCACGAGAAGAATGCTCTTTCCGCTCTATTAGAACACACTTTGCGAAGGCATCGCTACCGATACAAGCCGAGGGATAACAGCAGCCATCGGGCTGTGAAAGATGTCGAGGCACCCACAAAGCAGTGAAGCGACCGAGAATTTAACGGTACGACTTCTGGAAGCGAGCGCGGGCGCTTGGACCACCGAACTTCTTCGCCTCACAGCGACGTGGGTCGGCAACGAGGAGGGTACGGTCGTAGGCGAGGAGGATGTCCTTGATCTCCTTCTTCGAGGCCTCATCGACGTCTAAGGAAAAGAGGGACGTCAGTTGAGGTATTCAAAAGCTGGCAACATACTTGGTCGTGAACTTACACTTCTGGTAGTAGGCGACGAGCGACTTGGCGATAGCCTGGCGGATCGCATAGATCTGAGCGGTGTGACCACCACCACGAACGCGGATGCGGATGTCCACCTGTAGTTTCACAAACGCAGAGGAAGCGGTGCAGCCGTTTGGGTTAGATGGGTGATTGCAAGCCTGTTGCGACAGCATGATATTTACACGACGGTAAATAGAGCATGCACACAGATTGGGGGTTGGTGCAAGTGCTTCACAATGCGTTTGGGTGTGGGGTGTTTGGTGTGGGTGTGAAGATCCATTCCCCGAGGCGACCCGCGGCCGCATGCTGCTCTGACGAACAAGCACTGGCTCAATGCGGACGCTGCTTCGCGCAGCGCGGTAGAAGCCGGGAAGATCACAATTCACTGCGTCGGTAGATACCATGCTGTTCGCAAAGCGGAATTGAAGCTCATCGTACGTTGGCGAAGCGCTGCTGGCCAAGGAGGAGCACAGGCTCGTAGGTCTTGACGCGGAGAATCTCTGGCTCCACCAACTCAATTGGGGTACCGTTGATCTTGATCAGACCGTTTCCGCGCTTGCAGTAAGCAACGGCGGTGGCGTTCTTCTTGCGGCCAAAGACCTGGACGGATTCGATTGGGCTGGCCATTGTTCCTTCGTGCGAAAATGAGCAATAAAACTCGCAGGGACGTGTCGTTCGTCCCCGCAAAGTGTGCTCGCCAACCAATCAAGCAGGCATGTAAATTACGTGTTAGAATACAGACCGCCATTGATAAACTTCCGATATTTGTGAACTTTACGTTATCTTGTTTAACATGATGGTTAGAGGAATCAATTTAGCAAGGTTTGTGTGGTCAACCAGTTCGTTGGTTCTCGAAAGGCAACAAGAGCAGGCATCCACATCAGAGGACAGACCGCAGCAAGCGCCAACCTCTTCGCCGTCGTACGCACCCCACTGCTCCATACAAGACATCACCATGCGCCCATTGACCGACGAGGAACTCAAGACCGTGTTCGAGAAGCTGAGCAAGTAGTACGTTCAAATGTGCTGCTTGATGGTGGTTGGAAATGGCCCTCACGAACTGTGGCGTCTCTAGCATTGGTCGCAATGTGCAGCACTTGGTGACGCGCCCTGACGAAAAGTACTGCTTCCGTCTGCACGGAAACATCGCGTACTACTGCAGCGAGAAGCTCATGCGCCAGTCGACCAACATTGGTGCGGATGAGCTCCTCAGCATCGGCACGGCTGTCGGCAAGTTCACCAAGACCAAGAAGTTCCACCTGCGCATCACGTTCCTGGACTACCTGGCCCAGTACGCGAAGGTGAGATTCCAGACATCAAGCTCTTGTAGTCTTTGGGACCATTCCTTACCACCCTGTTTGATCAACAGTACAAGGTTTGGATCAAGCCAAACTCGGAGATGTCGTTCCTGTATGGCAACAACGTGGTCAAGTCGGGTCTTGGTCGCATCACAGAGGGCACTCCACAGTACGCAGGCGTCGTGGTGTACAGCATGAACGACATTCCGCTAGGTTTCGGTATCGCCGCGCAGTCCACAGAGTTGTGCAAGGATCTTGACCCGACTGCCTACGTCGTGCTGCACCAGGCCGACATTGGCGAGTACCTGCGCGTGGAAGACGAGATGTTCTAGGCAACCTCATGAGGTGATACACTGGATTCTGTCTCTATCTACGCGTGATTGAATTATAATAGACTTGTACGTATCCATGACATCACTCGTTCTCAAACACCAGTCGTGTCAGCGAGCTGTGGATCTGTTCGTACGAGGCAAAGACGATCGCGCCCGTCGGAATCACCTTGAGCAAATTGGGGGCGATTCCCTTGAACAGTCCTCGATAGCCCTCGTTACTACAGATACAACTGTCAGTGGAGTAAAGGATGGACTCATCTACAAAGAGAGCTCCTTACCGAACGATCTTCGTCGTGCAGTCCCATGTGCCAGTGTAGTGAGCAGCAGCGGCGCCACCCTGCTGGAGACGCGCCTTGATCACTTGGTATGGGTACGTTGTCGTCGATGCGACGGCCTGGGACATGGCGCCAATCGCCAACGACGGAACGATGTCCATCGATGGACCGAAGTGGCGCTGGTACATGGCTTTCAGCGACTCGTACGCGACGAACTAAAACGAATAAAGCGTGTCAACGAATGTGGCGGCAACGTAGCAAAACACAACGTCCAAACCCACCTTGAAAGCGCCGTGCGTCGTGAGAAACAGTGCTGGGATCATGCCCTTGTACAACGCCGACAAGCCTTCTTCGGCGACAATACGGCGAAATGCATCTACATTGGCAATACACAGATCGTTATAGCAAGGCTGAGCAGTGGTTGGCAATGGTGACGAGCAACTCAGTACCTGTGACACTGCGGTATGGGATGTTCTTGGCCAACTTGGCCGCCGCATCCTTGGTGCCCACTGTGCTCTCCATTCCAACGCGAGATTGCACTTGCATTCGAATCTTGATCAACCAGATCGGGTTCGTGATTGGGATGCAGATGATACCAGCTTCGAGGCCCGAGAAGAAGTACTGCCAACTGCCCTGGATCCACCCGTCATCGGCCATGCGCGCATACCGCAGCTTGGCGTTCTGGTAAAAGTACATGTACAGTCCCCACGACAGCGCCGAGCCATACAGCGCCGGGCTCATGCCGCGGAACAGCGAGCGAGTGCCTTCTTCTTTCACGATGGTTCGGAACGCATGGCCAAGCGAGTTGTATGCCCTGGCCGATTTCTCGTGCACCTGATACCGAACTTTGACCAGATCGAGCGGGTAGAGCAGCGCGGTGGAGATCGCGCCGGCGCCGAGACCAGCCGTGGTCTGGATCACGCTGCGCCACCGGTCATCCGAGAGCAGCTCGCGCATCGTGCACAACCTGTGCCCTCGAGCGAACACAGTTGATGCCCAGGTGTTGTGGTCCTTGGCTTTCTTATCGGGACCCGACTCAAATCCGCTCTAATATCGGGATTTACTACGAAATCCAATATCGGTTTTCAAGGTTCGCAAGTTGAAGGGGGGAGGGGAAACAAACGAATGCAACATGGGGAAATCAAGGCAACATGGCGGAGACCGCCGCGTGCAGTTCGTCAACGACAACATGGAGCTTCTCGGCTTTGGGAATGCACGGGACGCGCTTATCCAGACGGTAAAGGAGCTGTTCGAGAATGGTGGGTATGGGCTACTTCATCTACTGCAACCGGAGGTCAGTGAGTGACGTTTGTTTTGTCGGCCCAGCACTTGATGCCGTGGTCAGTGGACTGCAGCCGCATCAGACAGAAACAAACCAGCAGCGCCACACAGGGATGGTTCGCCTAAAAGTTCAGTGGAATTCGGAGACGCAGCTGATCGATGTGGTCTGCGGCGACACCGGCGTCGGTTTTGAAGCGCATGAAATCTGCCAGTTGTGCTGCGGGGCCTTCGAGACCACCAAGACACAGACAGGACCAACGCTAAACAAGCCTACTCAGTGTGGAAAATACGGTGGGTGAATGGTTATGATTGGTGGTGGTGGGTGCTTGAGAACTGATGGATATCGTTCGTAGGTCTGGGGCTCAAGGCTGCAATGCTGTATAGTCAGCAGTTCACACCGGGTGCCAGTCTCAAGATTGTGACGACGTCGCACTCATCTGAAGTGTTGTTCATCGAGCTTCGCATTGATCCCCAGTCGGAAGAGCCCGCGATCGTTCAGCGTGTGGTCACATTTGCAGTCGATGAACACCATCGCCAGTTCTCAGGCACCGAGATGCGAATCGCCATTCCTCCGCCGGACACTCCTTCCGATGTGGACCACGCGATGGATGTGTTAGCACTCTATTTTCAGAGCCTCCGTTACACTGTGCCTGAGAATATCGGAGCGGAGATCGAGTTGGAGCTTGGTGAAAGCCGCGTCGAACTGTCATGGGCCGATGGGGTCTCCGGTGTGGATCACTTCGTGTCCGACTTCGGCATTAGCTCTGAGGATGTCGTGTGTGCGACAAAGCTGTGCGATGATCATGAAATCAACTGCATGGCGGCTGTCATTCGACAAGACAACGAGCAAACGTCTCAACCACCCGTGCTCCAGATCACCGTCTTGCGCTACGCGAATCATGTTCCTCTCGTGAATGCTGACGACTTGTACTTGTGCTCGCTCACATCTAGTGTGCTCAGCAACCGCGTTTGGAAGAAGCTTGGATACCAGTGCAGCCGGAACACGTCGTCGCTCGTGAACCAGATCATCGCATCACCCGTGTCGAACTTGTCTGCGATGGACAACACAAACGAGGTCAAGCTGGTTCTAGCGATCGACGTGAGTAGCAGCGGAGCAACCAAGTATTCCAACCTGCGCAAGTCCGCGATGGACAAGAGTTACCTGAAGGCGGCGCAAGGCTGCGTTCGCCAGGCTCTTGAGCAGCTCCACACACGGGGAGACCTACCCAGCCCAAGCCAAACCCGGGACAACGAGATGCTCACAGTCTTTGCCCCACTCGTCGCCGCCGCGGCGAGCAGTATCCTCCTACGTGCTATACATCGCACGAATCGCATTGGAGGCCGACAAGAACTCCCCGAGGGCTCTTCGCTTCCATCCACCGACCAACTCACCGCCGCACTTCAAGACGCATTGGCGCGTCAACTGGGGATTTGAGAAGCTCCTCTAAAGTACGAATCAAGATATTCGATATGCAGGGTTGTGTAGTCGTTATCGGAGGTTTTGCGCATTGTTGGTGTGTGAGAGGCAAGCAGAGGAAGCAACGGAAGTCGCAAGGAGCACCATGTCGGCGATCGGAGCGTTGCGCCAACTCGAGAAGGAAAAGAACAAGGATGCGACGGGTAACGGTGGCCTGAAGGCGCTGTTCACGAACCTGCCGTCGCGCATTCGCAGCTCCAAGCCGGTCAAGTCTACCATCGCCTTTGCCGTAAGCTCGTGGAAGAACTCGTCGCGATGGGTCTGGATTTTCTCCACCACGATGCTCATCACGCTCGTGCCCATGAGCATTGAGGTATGCACAGACTTTGTGTGTGTATCGTGTGCGTATTGCCGTGGTGCTGACTCTTGTACTGTGGTATGATAGTTGCTGCGCGAAGAACAGACGAACGAAGTGGTCAAGGAACTGCTCGGCAAGGGCTTCTCCTACCACCAGATCCAGGGCATGGGCTACTCGGTGTCGCAGCCACAGAGCACGCTCACGGCCGAGGCGGCCAACTAAATGCAGGTTCGGTCGTTGGGGTTTGTTTTTTTTCGACTGCAGATTGCTGCCGTACCGAGCCAGGCGCAATAGATTTTATTTGGCATCATCCGTTGGTCCCTTCTCGACAAGATACATGGGCCGCCTGAATCCGTTCGAGGTAGTCTGGCACACTTGCAGAAACGTGCACGACTTGAAGCCGACAATCTCGGTGAGAAACTGTGGGAAGTCCGTGGGCCGCAGCTGGATCTTGCCGTAGTTTTCACTCGTGACTTCGGAGGTGAACTTGCGCTTGTGGTACGACTTCCACGGTTGTGGCTCCAGCAGGAGCCGACCGTTCGGTGCCAGTAGACCATACAGGTGGAAGAAGAATCGCTTGATACCGTCGTCACCGTGGAACAAGTGGATCCACTTTGTCACGCTAAAGCTGCGATGGATGATGGTCAATACATGAGGCCGGTAGGAGGTAATGGCGTCACAGACCACGTACCAGGTGATAAAGTCGTAGTCTTTGCCAGCGTGGCTGTCTTTCACGACGTTCTCGCACTTGAATACGACGTTGTACGGGAACGACGTTCTACAGGGCAGTACGTGGAGAGAAATTCGCGCGTGATTCAGTCTCAGAGTGTGACAAACAGGATGCAGAAAGAGAGCCCACGTACGATGTGGCGGTCTTGCCGAGGGACTTGGGAATGGTGGCAGACGCCGCGATCGGCGGCTTCCACAGCTGAAACGAGAGCGGCATTTGTGTGGAGAATGCCGCGCCGTCGGTCTCGCTGTCAGTGAGCTTCTGAGTGGAAGGAGAACGACTGCTTGCGCCTCCTATGGGTTCATCCTTCTTCGTGCAGCCAATGGCCTTGTATGCTTCGCTGACTTGTTGCTTCTGCATGTACTCTTTGAGATTGGAGCGAGCCTTGGAGACCAGCTGTGGGTCCACATCCACACCAAGTACGTACTGCGGTGCAAACAACTTGGCTGTTGATGCGTTGATGAGCAAAGAGGTTTAGTTGTCGGCAGATTTTGAGCAATGGAGTAGTTTTCCACACGTACCAATCGCGATCGTCATTGCTCCAGAGTTGCATCCCACATCAAGACCGCGTTTGGCCTCAAACCACTCTCTCTGCAGCACGCTTAAGCGCGGGTCTTGCTCTGCAGCGAGCCCTGCTTGGCTGCTGCCCAGTCGGTATTCGTAGTAGCTGCAAAGGAAACGAATCAGTGTGTCTCCCGGATACCAACCGTGTGATTGGTACACGTTACCTGCGAAAGTTTCCAACACGGTGCTGTTTTGGCAACTTCTTGGACTTGTGTCGCTTGCTGGCTGCTGCATGTGCATCGTCGGCATCCGCGAGGCGTGATGCGCCGACGTCCGTCACGGGACGCTTGTGTACTGTTTCCATGCGGAGTGACTTGAGCAACAACTGTATTCGTTTGGTGAAAAATAAACGAAAAATTCAGGGAAGATTGACAATATTCGGATCGGAAATTTACCGTAGTTTTCGAACGTAAAGCGACAATGTCGACGTCAAGAACTGCCTTCTCGACGCTAATCACGATTAGTTGAATAGTCGAGTAGGTGAATACAGTAGTAGGATAGTAGAGTAGTTGATGCACATCAGCGGGTACACAACGTCAGCTTTGGCGCTTTCATTTTACGTCGCGCCAGCATCCAAACGCCATGGGGCCAAAAGCCCGCGGCGGGAAACAGAAGACGGCGTGTCCTTCGGAGGACCCGAGAGCCGAGCAGAAGAAGCGACCAACATCAGCGATCTCGCCAGACCAGCCCGATATGGACGGTGGTTCCTTGCATGAAGACTTCACCCCACGTACGAAGAAGCGCACGACCCCGTTGGCGCAACACATTGCAGAGGCGGCTGAGATGGCTAGGAAGCACGGCAACGTGACTCCGGTGACGCCATTTCCAGTTCGTGAGTACTCAACGTTCGAGGAATTTTTCGACGACTGGACGGCATATGCGAAAGCCGAGTACCTTAGCACCCGTCGCCATCACTCGATCACGCGAGATGCTGCGAATCGGAAGATCAAGGAGAGATACGACAGTGAGGAGGCGAGGGCGAAGTATATGATCCCTGAGCATCTGAGCTACTCGATTGCAGTGTACCGTTGCACTCATGGGTGCGTCGAGAAGGGTCGTGGGGATGGTCTCCGCTTTCACGCGGAGACACGATACATGGGCTGTCTTGCTCGAATCACAGCCTCTGCGGTACGCGATGCCAGATTGGGATCTTGGCACGTCCGCGCCTACAATCACGTATGTCCGCCGCTCTCCGTTTCCCCACCTTCTCTGTTCGTCTCCAAACAATGCAATGCCATGCAGATCGCAACCCACAATCACCGTGTGAGTGAGTTCTTGTATGACGCCGATTGCAACTTGTCTTTCATATTGGAGGAGCAGATGTTCCGAACCGCGGCCGCGCTCGGCGAGTGTAAGGCGAAGACGAAGTGGGTCACAGACTTCATGAGTCGCAGTCTTGGCGTCACTTTCACGTCGCGTCAGTGGGCAAACTTCAAGACGCACCAGTATGGAGGCGACGAAGCATTGAAGTCGATGAAGAGGTTGCTGTATCGGTTCACTAGGATGCTCGAGGTGCGCTGTCTGGTCATTCAAGCTGAACGTGGCCACACGTGTGGTGTTAGGACCCGGTCTATACCAGGTCTAGACGCTAAGTCAGTCCAGGACAAAAGCAACAATACACCAGTTTGGTAACCCACATTCTCACAACACGCTCGATCAGTTCGGTAGCATTCTTGGCAGGGTTGCGCGCAATGTCGCCCTTGATCACCCCCCAGAGCAGCTCAATTGGCTGGAGCGTTGGGTGGTAGGGGGTGTGAAGTAGACGAGGTGGTTGTACTTGGTTGCGATGACGGTGGCCATGTAGACGGGCGTGGGTCTGTTGAGACCAGCGAGCGCCAGGAGCGTTGGAATCGTTGCTTTTGGATGGAACACTAAACCAGGGCCTTCCGTACCTACAGTT
>JAADXF010000899.1:0-10565 GCA_023337575.1 Pythium chondricola | reverse complement strand
TCAATGCCATTGGCGCCACCAACCAACTGAGCAGGACGGGACGCATTCCAACGGTTGCAAGTCGGGCTGGAGCGCCGCGTCCCGTACGAAGCACCAGGCATCATGGTCGTGTCGTGTCCCATGTACAAAATCCCCCACTGGTGGTTCGCACTTTTCAAAAACAAATGCGAAGATGGAGCCGTTGACGCTAGTCGCTGTACCACTCAGCCGATGCTACCCGCCTCTCTCGATCGACATCATCCAAGTGGTCTCATCGTTCCTTGATCCGTCGCCATGGCTGACGATGAAGCGCGCAGCTGGCAGTGGATCAACTCTCCTCTGGGATCGTGTACTCAAGTATCTCGAGCACCATGACCACCTGTTTCAGTGTGACGCGGTGCGCAAGAGTTGGCTCGTCGACTCGATCATGGAAGCCATCTACGCAAACAACCTGGCGATGGTGCAGCACCTGCACCTCCACCACCCGAATCGATGGGGCATGCGGATATTGGAGGTAGCACAGTCCAGAGACAGGCAGGAGATCTTTGTGTGGCTGTTGCTCAACCGATGCGAGTACAGTCGGTGGGTGACACGAGAAGACCAAGAGATCCAGGATATGTCTCGACTCCCACTGGTGCTGGATCTCTCCAAGGCGCGACTTGTGATAGCACCCGTGTTCGGCTCTGGTTGTCTCAACAGGGTCTTCCGATCTGAAACTCACCTACACATGCTGTCTTGGACGCGATCCACGACAACAACGTGTCATTGCTGCAACAAGTGCACACAAGCAACTCGGTGCACGTTGAGACGACTCAGTTGAACCGCGCAGTTCGGTTTGGCGCTTTCGATGCTGCTCGATGGCTGTGCGAGACGGCGGGACTGGCATTGGACGAGAGGCACGCTACGATCGCCTGGGTCGCGCAACGCCAAGAGATGGAGCCGTTCTTCCCCGCAGGGTTTCGTCCACCACAACGACTCGCGACCCTAGCAGCCGTTGTAGGCGCCCCAAGCTCATTCCCAGTGTTTGGAGTGGCTCTGCGTCACCATTTTTCGAAAGAGGATGCGGCCGAAGTCACAGTCGAACAACGCGTGCGGCTCCTGCATACCTTGCTCCACCGCCGTCATGTCGAAAACCTCCAGTGGCTTCTGATCGACTGTGGGTGGTCACTTGACGGTGTGAATCTGAGTATCTTCCGAGTGGGTGACAACTCAGTCCAGATTCTCGATTTACTGAAGGAGAAAGGGGTCGTATGGGCATCGTCCGAGCTCATGGGGGACGCGATGTTGATGGGCCGACTCGATGTGATCGAATGGCTCCACAAGCATGGAGATGGCGTGTGGCATCCTTCCATAGTGCGTATCGCGGCTGAGTGCGGCCACCTCCACATTGTGCAGTGGTCGCACAACAATCTGGACTTTGTGTGCGGGCCCATGACGATGAATGCTGCTGCAGGTGGCGGGCACATCCATGTGCTTCAGTGGCTGCAATTGAATCGTTCCGATGGCTGCTCCGAGTCTGCGGAAGTTTGGGCTGCAGAGAACGGTCACGTGGACGCTATAGCATGGCTGCATCGAAATCGATCGGAGTGGGATGGAAACGCGGCCTTGGAAGTGGCGGTCTGGTCCAAGAGCAACTGGATTGTCGAGTATTTGCTGGAGAATAAGCTGACAACCAGATCTTTAGTTGACCTCGTCTCGGACGCGGTTGAGCAGCGCGACGACTGTGACTAAACTCTTCACCTCATCGACTACGCAGAGACGGTGGGGATCACGTTGCCGTCGACGCTCTTGGATCGCGCGGTGAGCTCGGGTATGCTACGAGTTGTGGATCGCCTGTGCACACATCTGGAAGTCGACTGTGCTTCTCGCACACGTTTCATTGAGGCAGTGGCTGCACCGATGTTGTTTTTCACACGTCGCATGTAATGGAAATGAAACAAGGGACATGTCCCGAAGCTAATCTCCCAATTGCCACACTAATCCCACTTCAGCAAAATGGAGCTGCTCAAGCTCTTGTTGTTCGCGGCGCTCGCGGCGGGCGCCGCGTCGGCTACGCACCGCGAAGAGCTGTTTATTCGACCCCTCCCTCACTCGAAGAGCGCGCTCGCGCACTTTCATTTCACCACAGAGGAGCCAGCGACAGCGACTGGCAGCGAGTCGCTGTACCCCAAGGTCATTCGACAGATCCTCACCAAGTACGAGGCCGCATCCATCCACCTTTCGTTTGCGGTTGGCGAGTACAACGAAGCAAGGCACGGACCTCCAAGCCAGTCACAGCATCAGGGGGTAGCAGAAACTTTCCATGCGCCGTTCGGTGCCCGCCTTCAGGTCGAATTCCTCGGTGGCAACAACGATGGCGTGATGGATCGCTGGCGTGGCGTGACTTCGGAGCTTGGTGGCGTCTTTTCCGCGTCACTGAATCAAATGGATGAGACCACGATCACTCGTACGTTGGACCGTGGAGCTGCGCGCGAGTTTGGCATGACGAGTATCGAGAACGCGACGGTTGAGACCACCTTCTTCCAAGCCAACCTGGCGAGAGAGGAGCTGTGTACCGAGAACCTGACGCCGTGGCTCAAGATGCTGCCTTGTCGAGGACATGCTGGACTAGGCACTGTGATTGATCCAATCAGGATCCTCTCGGGTCAGTATGCGATGTTCGCAGTGTCAGCATCACGGGGTGTAGGGTCGCAAGCCTGGCGATTTGACCAGCATCTCACCACGATCCAAGGCTTCGGTTCCAACAAGCAAGCACCGACATCCTTGAAATCCCTTCTTCTAGACAATGCGACAAAGGGACCGCACGCAGTCAAGGCTTGTCCCCTTGCGGATACAAGTGTGATCACGACTGAGTCGACAGGTGTCGAGACCATCGACCTCAAGACTTCGCGCGAAAGTGTCAGTACTTCGGAGGCGTGGATTTTCCACGAGCCATCAACGAAGATCAAGCCACAGAGTATCGCATCAGTGCATCGATTCCAGACAGGATTCGGCCAGGTCCATGGTGGCATCGCGGTTCGCCTCGAGAATCGCCATCCTTCTTGCGCGATGACGGTGACTTACAACGACGTCACGCCATGGTATCTTCGTCTCTACTTCCACACCTTCCAGAGCCGCGTCGAATCACTATCCACTGAAGGTCGAGCACTGGAGGCAACGCCAGTGTTTTCGTTCTTTCCTGCTGAGCTACGGGGTCGACCAAACCAGTTCAGCGTGCAAATCAATCTGCCTCCACAGTCTGCACTGCTACTGTCGGTGCAGTTTGAAAAGGTCTTTATCCGACTGTCCGAGCACCCGCCAGATGCGAACCGTGGCTTCGATATCCCACCGGGCGTCGCTACGTTTACGAGCCGTGCGTGCGACGTCGCCGTCTCGCGGGTGGTGTACTCGGAGCCGCTGCTCGTGGCGATCCCAACTCCCGACTTCAGCATGCCGTACAACGTGATCACGCTCACCTCCACTGTCGTTGCGTTCTTCGTCGGCAGCATGCTCAACACACTGCTTCGCAAGGCCCCGCGCATCAAGCGGATCCTCGCCGACTCCCCCAAGCCGTGAAGGAGGGCGTGCAAAGTGTAGCCACTTGGGTGGTAGTACTGTTTACCACTTTAATAGAGCACCGTATCCGTTGCGTATGGAGGCTTCTCATTGGCTAATCGAAGAGCTCACAATGTGACGGCTGGTGAAGTTGGCTTCAAGTGCCACCGAATCGAACAATGCAAATGCATGCGAAGACCATCAGACCGACTACATGCCGCACCCCGTAAAGAGAAGACTCAACGCCACGATGCTCTTCAAGCTTCTATATGCCTTGGCAATTGCCGCGCTGGGGACATGGCCACGCGCCGCGCTCGCGCAGATCGACTCGGGCCAAGTGGTGCCTGACCTGGCGACCTCGGCACCAGTACTCACCTACACAGACGCCTGCCGCGGGCGATTCGGCGTCGACTATGGACGACGCCAGGCATGCTTCTTCGAGAAGCCTCATTTCCAAGGCAGATGCGTGTGCGTCGGCCCACGACCGACACGGTCTGTCCCTGGTGCCTTCCGCCTGGAGTCGTCCGAGGTCGGCAGCATCCGCATCGCGCCTCAGCTCGCGGTCAACATCGTCCTGGACGAGTACAAGCACGAGATCAAGAGCTTTCGGCGGGGCTCTTCACGGCCTAAACCAGTCAACTACATTGTCGTAGCGAGAGCAGACTCGGTGTGCGCGTTCCACGAGTCCAACTACCTGGGAAGAAAGCACTGCCTGAGTGCCGCACGGCACATGGACCACCGCTTCCACTTTGCCCCGTTCGAGTTCCAGAGCCTGATGGTTGTGCCAGAGAGGAAGGCACGGGTGAAAGCGGAGATTCGCCGTCGTCATTTTGTGACGCGGTCGGCCGCACTGCAAATGGAGATCGAGAACGGCGGTGCGCCGGCCTCTGACGGCTCGGAGCCATTCAACTTTAGCCAAATGGATGACCAAGCAAGAGCACACATGCCGTACAGGAAGCTGCGGCTCGCGTGGCGGGACTGAACGACTTGGGGGGACTCCACTCTCACAAGCGGTTCGATATGCTTAGGACAAATGCATTGGCTTGTGAAATTACTGCACACATTCTAGCGTGGCTGGCGTCGCCGCGCCCTTCAACCGCACGCGACTGCCAGTCCTACAAATTGAAATCTCTTTCGTATTCCGTCTTGGTGCTCGCTACCCTGGTGGTTGGTGGAGTTGTTCTGCTCGCTCGTCGTTCGTCGAGTAAATACCGGTACACGTCGTTCGTTCTAGGCGATGCTGTGACTCGTGGGGCGTCTGCCCGTGAGCCGCTCTTCTTCTTCCGCCTCGACCCGCTTCTGCTCGGAAAAGTACGAGCCCGCGACCAGACACGCGAACGCGCACCCGGTCCAGAACAGCACGATGCGGAAGCCGACGCGGTACGTGCACGCGACGTTGCAGGCGTCTGGTCCGTCGCCACGGTGACGGACGATGAGGTTCATGATGAGACCTGGGAGGTAGTTGGACGATGCGTAGCCTAGCAGATTGTATGAAAAATAGGCGACCGAGGAGGCGAGTGGACGCAGGCGGCGAGGCGCCGACGAGATGACGATGCCCGAGCATGCTGGCAGCAGGGCACCGCCGAAGAAGAGCATGAGCCACAGGAACAGCGCGATCACGTTGGTCGTGTGCGCGAACGCCACGGGGATTGAGCACAAACAGCTCACGAGCCCGACCACCATGCACAACCGTAGGGCCTTTGGCTGCTGGTGTGGACCCGAGTAGCCACCGGCCAGGTCGATGAGCCAGCCACCAAAGAACATGCCCAGGATCGGACCCGTGCCGCTGACGATGAGGTAGGCCGTGTGGATCTTGTAGAGCGAGTCCTTGGTGTTGGTCGAGAGGTAGAGCGTCGTCCAGAACTGGATGCCCGACACGACGAAGAAGAGCGCCGAGAGACCCAGTACGATACACACATACACCTTGTACTGGACAAGTTCGCGCAGGTTCTCCCACATGTGGGCCTCCTGCTGCTGCAGCTGGCGGCGGCGTGTGTTGGGGGAGGGTTCCTGGAGCGGTGTCACTTCGGTGGCGATGCCGCGGTCGTTCTTGGTCGAGTCGTCGCCCGTCGAGTCGGTCTCATCATCCAGCACGACCATGGTGTGGCTCGACTGCTGGATGGCAATATGGGCGCGGGGCACGAGGAAGAGGAGTACCGAGAGTGGCAGCACCAATAGGAATTGCATCAGGAACGGCCAGCGCCAGCAGAAGATGCCGTGGCACAGCGCCGACTCGGGCGTGCCGACGTCGCCCAGTAGGTTGGCATTCAGTGTCGCCTCGAGCGCGTCTTTGATCGCGATGGTCACGTTGTCCATGAGTGGCATGTCGGCCGCGGTGGACGGCGCGTCCGCGGAGGCGGAGGACGCCCACACGGTCACGGACCCAGCAAAGTAGCCCAGCGTGATACCGAACGGCGTGGCCGCCTGCAGGAAGCTCATCCACATGCCGCGCTTGTCCCGCGGCGCGTACTCGTGGACCCAGAGCGGCGCGTAGACGACGTGGAAGGCCTGCGTGAGTCCAACCACGCCACGCAGCAGGATCAGGAGTGGTTTGGAGTACCAGCGCAGCGTGGGCGCGATCGCCATGAAGAAGACCGCAAAGTTATTGACCACGAGCGAGATGCCCAGCACGCTGCGTGGACAGAAGCGGCGGTAGAGCATGCTGCACCATGGCGACGCGAACGAGATGGCGATGTAGACGACCGCGCCCAGCAGGCCCTGCTCCTCCGGGTTGAGGTGGAACGTGCGCGTGAACTGCTCGAGCAGCGACGGGATCGCGCCGGCCTCGAGGTACATCCACACCTGCGTGAGCAGCAGGAACTTGAACAGGTAGTCGGCCACGCGCATGTCAGTATCTGGGTCCTGGTGGTGACGAGGCGACGTTGGCAGCGCCACGTCGGACTTGTGTCGCTCGTCGTCGTCGTTGATGGTCGCGCTGTACGTGGTGGGCGTGAGCGCCACCGCGAGCTCGGACGCCATCGCTGCGAACGACCGTGAGAACTGACTGACGAGGACGACGACGACAACAGTGATGTTTCAGCCCAGGCTCAAGGCGGGTGGGTGGGCCCGCGCAGCAGAAGGAGCGAACTGGAAAGGGTACTATACTTACTGGAGGTAAGCTTAGGCATTGAGAGAGAGACGGTGATGATGGGCATGGGGTTTTCTGAGCTCCTCAGCCTGAGGCTCAGGCTCAGGCGACTCATTTCCACACAACACGACGACAAAGGGTTCATTCATCGAGGTGGACCACACCAATCATATTGTGGACCACACGATTCTCACATGTCACACTCCCTGTCATTTCTGATCGATCGTACTTCTTCGTGGAACGGGCGAAAGGTGAATGGCACTCTACGCGCCACGGAGGCAGTTGATGCGCAACCGTTGACGCACTATTTTGGGCATATTCAATGGACCGCTAGTGGTCGTTTCGCTTCATGTTGCGTTCCTGCACTGGGCTCACGGACAAGACGAAGGTTCCGTCCACGGGCGTCGAACTGATATGCGCCTTAGACGTTTCGACCGCTCTTCAGTTACGCCGGACTGAACGCTGATGGTGCTGAGCCAGCGCTGGAAGGATGTCACTTTGGATTTATCCGAGTAGCTCCCACGTCCGTTCACCAGCACCGCGGTGGAAGGCGTACCGTACATTCAGACACGACCACCGGACCCAGGACTTCCTGCACCATGCTGGCATCGACGCTCAACAAGATGGTGGCTCTCGCCGCGCTAGTGCTCTCAACCGCTGTCATGAGCGATGCGGAGCCAGTGTACACGCTGCTGGAACCAACACTGTTCGGCTCCGGGTGTCCCAAGGACACTGCGTACGCAGAGGTCGCTCCTGATGGGCAGAGCATCTCGATTCTCTTCTCCAGCTACAGCGCGGAGACCACTGCAGTCAGCAGCCGCGTTCGCCGGTCGTGCAACCTCGCCATCCCAGTGCAAGCCAAGCCAGGTGTAAGCATTGGATTTTACAAGGTGGACTTCCGAGGCTGGGCGTATGTACCACATGTCGACACGTCGTACGCGATGCTCACGAACGAGTACTTCTTTGCCGGACAGCTTGGGCCTACCGTGACCAAGAGGTTCGAGGCAGGCGCAGACGAAGCCATTTATGAGTCGAGTGAGATCGCCATGCAGTCTGTGATCTACTCACCGTGCGGTGGCTCGACCAACTTTCGCGTCAACAGTGCGGTGACGGCGTCCAAGCCCCCAGGTGAGGTGCAGAACGTTCAGATCCAGATTGATTCGATCGATGCGACCGTGCGGAGCGAGGTGCAAGTGTTTATCCAGTGGCAGTACTGCAGCACTCCAAGCCCAACGATGGCCCCAGCGGCCGCAATGGCGGCTCCGATGACAGCTCCGTCCACGACGGCACCACCTACGACTGTGCCGCCAACCACTGCTCCACCAACCACTCCTCCACCTACCACTGCGCCGCCCACTATGGTGCCCGTGACGACCACCCCACCAACCACAGAGCCACCTACAACCGCACCTGTGACCACAGAGCCACCTACCACTCAGCCAGTGACCACCGCGCCGCCTACAACTGCGCCAGTGACCACTGTCTTTGGTGTGGATGCCGCAGTAGCCACGGAGCCGCCGACAGAGCCAGCGACCGTTGCATCAGTCGCTGAGGGCCCAGCTTCCACTTCACAGGCGGAGGAGCCAGCTACTGTCGCGTCAGTTACCGAAGACCCGGTTACCGTTGCACCAGTCACCGAAGACCCAGCTACTGTCCCACCGGTCACCGAGGGTCCGGCTAACGCTGTGCCGATCACTGCAGACCCAGTTACCGTTGCACCGGTCACCGAAGACCCAGTTACCGTTGCACCTGTCACCGAGGGTCCAGTTACTACTACACTGGTTCCAGAAGACCCATTCACTGTCACACTGGCCATTGAGAATCCTGCGTCCACTGCTCCGGTCACAGAGGATGCCACTACCAGTCCACCAGTCACCGAAGATGCTACTACCAGTCCACCAGTCACTGAGGATGTCACTAACAGGGCAGCGGTCAGTGAGGATCCAAAATCCATCGCACCAGTCAGCGAGGACCCACTTAACAACGCTCCGACCAGTGAGGATCCCGATTCACCAGTATCTGCGGATCCTGCTACCGTCATGCCGGTCAGTGAGGAGCCAACTACCACGGCGCCAGTCAGTGAGGACCCTGCTACCATCGCGCCAGTTGCTGAGGATGCCACTACCAATGCTCCGGCTAGTGAGGATCCTGCAAATGCCACCGTGGTTCCTGTCACTAGTGTTACAACGGCTGCGTCCATGACGGATGAACCAGTGTCGAGTGATCCGGTCACGGAGGAGCCAGCTAGTGTCACGGAGGATGCTGCTACCGTCGCGCCGGTCACTGCGGAGCCGACCACGACTGCCCCGATCACTGAGGAAGCAGCTACCCTTGGACCCGCTACTGATGAGGCTCCAGCGACCGTGGTGCCAGTGATTGAGGACGTGGGTACCACTGACGGACCAGCTACCACTTCACCTGTTGCTGCGGGTCCAGTCACTGCCGAGGCCGTGACAAACGAGCCCGCTACCGTCATGGAGGACCCATCTACAGAGGACCCATCTATCACTACTGCTGCATCGGTCACGAAGAAGGTAGACACCGTCGCGCCCGCGCCCGAGGAGCCAGCCACCGCCGCGGCAGGTTCAACGTCGGCCAGTGATGAGATCGAGGAGCCTTCGACTGACCTAACGTCGGTGGAGCCCATCACGACGTCGATGGAGGCGGCTGAGTAAGTTGTGTGCTGGCTCGGGTGCCCACCCCCTTTTGCATTTCGTCATGTCAATTCTGCCGTCGTTCATACTACGTAGTTTGAATACAGTAGTAATACTATATGGTCCTACCGGATGTGATAGAAACATCCAACACGAACTACCGTAGTTTGCATTACACATAGAGCGCGTTGTACTCGTCTTCAATCACCACGCTCTGCTCCGTGTCCATCCGTCGACTCGCGCTGGCTCCATGCCCACGACCGCCAGCCCCCATTTGCTTCTGGATACTCTGCAGGAGGTCACGTGCATCTTTGGACAGTTGTTGGTTCGCCGTGAGCACCAACGTTGGCGCCTCCGTCGTCTCGAACGATCGCTTCTCTAGATCCAAATTCAGTACAATTGGCTGGCGGTGGCGCTCGTCGTCCTTGGCCACGCGGACTTCGTCGTAAAAGGCCTCCTCCGTGTCGTACACGGTGGTGCGTTCTGCGCCGCTCGCGTCCAAGCCAACCAGTGTCTTCATGTGCTGCTGCGCGGACGGATCCATCATATCTCCATCCAGTTCTTCGTACCGCAATTCGTCGTCACAGAACGCACAGCGCCGCGCGCCGTCGTACTCGATGCGCCCACACTTGAGGCAGTTGATGATCTTGGAGTGGAGCAGCTTGGACGGCTTCTTCATCTTGGCTGGCTTGATGCGCGAGTTCACCGCCACGGGCTTGGGCACCAGCGGCTCCATCGTGACGCCACCGCTCTGCACATTCGCTGCCTTGGTGAACTGGGGCTTGGCCGCCGGCTTGGCGGCGCCGAAGAGGCGGTTGCCAATCGTTTTCGCACGCGCCGCCGGCACGCCGAGGAGCTCAGTTAAGTACGGCTCCACTTCGTCCTGGGTCTTGAGGGAGCTGGCAATGTACCCGACAATGTCATCGACCTCGGGGAAGCCCAGGAGCACCGTGAGCTCCTGCTTGAGCCATGTCTTGGCGCCGTCGTCCATCGTTCTTGGTAAGTGTTGGTGATCAACCCAAAAATCACG
This sequence comes from Pythium chondricola, assembly GCA_023337575.1. Lineage (NCBI taxonomy): Eukaryota > Oomycota > Peronosporomycetes > Pythiales > Pythiaceae > Pythium > Pythium chondricola. The sequence goes on along the minus strand of JAADXF010000899.1, from coordinate 280 downwards.
TTTTGGCACCTGACCAAACGTAAACTATGGATAAAATTGTCAAATTTCGAGCAAAATAGTATTTTCAAATATCGCTGAGGGGATCATGCGTGTGGATTACTTCTTGCCACCCTTCTTGCTGCCCTTCTTGTTGTCCTGCTGAGCTGGAGCCTCCTTGCCCGGAGCTGCCTGCTTGGCCTGCTTCTGCTTCTGCGGCGCTGGCTTCTGCTCCTGCTCCTGCTGCGCCTGCTTGTTGCCTCCCTTCTTGCCCATGGTTGCTTGGTGGTGGTGGTGACTTGTG
>JAADXF010000898.1:0-10568 GCA_023337575.1 Pythium chondricola | reverse complement strand
GTGCTGCGTGGCGACGAAAAATATGCGAATGATGAAGGGGGTGGTGGTGCTCGTGTCTACTGTGTCACTTTCGCGAGGGAGAGGCCTCACCTCTACCGGTAGCCTCACCAGAGAGCGGGAGCTTCTAGTGTTCTAGATGCATCTCAAGGAGTGATGTCCCACCGTCCGTTCGCACCAGCGACACTTGCTGTATCCAAACGTGATGTGGTGTGGTCCACACCCCACACCGTGTGGGGACCCCACGCCCAAGCCACGTGGAAGCTCACGCGCTGCGGTTTCTCCCCCATAGTCTTCCTCAGTGTGTCCGAGCTCATCACCCTCACCATGCATCCAGCAAATCATCTCGCCTCACATCGGGAATCACGGATGATCTTATTGCACAGGCGACAGGCATGGCGATGGACACGTACAGTGTGTACACTTGTGCACTGTCATTCGACCGAAGCAGGCGAGATGAACCCCTGTCTGCAACGCAGACGCGTCGGTCCTGTACCGGTACCGTCCTGTACCTATGGGTACAGTATTACCCTTCTTCTTGAAGCTGTGTAGACCGTCCCAGGCCGAGCTGTTCATTTGAATCGACTAGATGTCACAAGCTGCTTGTGACATCTAGTGACTCACAAGCGCTTGGAAGCACTGTGCTTGCAGCCTCGTGGTACGCGATACACTGTACCCTTTGCACGCATGGTCTTCCGAGAACGTTGCTGTTCATCATCTCGGCATCCAAAGCTCTTCTCAAGGATTCAAACTGTTATCCTCGACCAATATCCTAACGGTTCTTAACTGACGTGGAAGGATCTTGGTGTTCTAATGGCCAAGCAAAAAGCAAATGGTCGGGTGTGCCGATTGGGCACGGCGTCGCGCTGATGGCTTGCGCCCTCGCCCCTCGCGACGATGCCGACAACACTTAGCCCTATTCGACAGAGATGTGCGCGCGCTCACCTCGTGTGCGCGCCGCAATCTTGATGAGAACAACAACAAAGCGAGAGGTTTCAATTGTCGCGAGTCGCAGTTCCCTCCGTCAACGCGAGAGGAGCTCCACGAGGGGCCGAGCGCCTCCATCGCCGATGCCACCGCGGTACACTCTCCATTTTGCTCTGCTATGTGATGGTTGCATTGCGCAGCGGAGGAATCGTCTCAGCCGTTCGCGTTCGTCCCATTTCCAACCACCGCATAGCCTCTTCTTCCACCACTGACCCGAGGGCGATGACGAAATCGATAAGGCCGCTTTTAGGGGCGCCTCGCTGGCCGCCGCGAGCTGCCGCCACTGTCAATGACACGTCGAGCTCCTGTCACGTATGGAGTGACAGTAGATGCTCCGTTGCTTACAGGGTGGCACTGGCCGCGACGCTCGATGCCGATACACCACCGAAGAAGGAAATGTACACATACAGAGCCACCGAGAGGAGACGTGTACACCGTCTTCTCCGCTCGGGACGATCAAGTGGAGACAAGGCGATGGGAATGGAATGGAATGGGGAGGCGACGCGAGCTGGCGGGGGCACGGGAAGAGGATGACCAAGCCGTCTACCACGACGTACCGGAGAGGAGCCGTCACTTACACTGCCTCGTGCTTTGCATGGCGCGGTGCGGAGTGCATAGGTACCCCTGTCGGTCTATCTACACTTGATCTGATTCCTTGCTTTTTGTTTTATCCATTTCTATTTATTGACGGAGACCACCCTAACGATCAGAGCTGTTCATTTTTGGAGACGCCTCCTCTTCAGCTTTCTTCACGCCCGCAGTCAGTAGCGAACACGATCGCGATCGCATCGAGAGCATGGCAGTGGCAATGAATGGGGCCACGGTATCGTTTGTGGACCGGTACGCGCAGCCCAGTGCCACGTCCAAGGAGGTCAACCTGACCAAGCGTCCCAGCATCGTGGTGGGCGGTGATAACTCATCGCTGGCAGCAGTGCAGACCGTGCTCTCTCCACGCTCCGCTGGTGGCAAGATGGTCATCGCGTCGCCCACCGCGAGCGGCATGCGGGTGAGAGGCGCGTGGCGAGCTAAGCTGCTCGGCGCGGGGTGGACTGGGCCAGCGGACGTCGCGCTGTCAGCCATTCTCTTTGTGTACGTGGCTAAAGTTGTCTTGACGGGCTCGACCCTAGGACGTGTATTAATATGTGGGTATGCCATGCTCGATAGGGCATCCACTCGATGCTACGGCCACTTCTTGCGCTGGTACGCGTCCCGCACCGACGTCGCGTTCGCAACGCTGGATGATCCCGTGCTGTCGCTTCGCTTCGTATCGATCGACTGCTCGCTGTACACGTTTGCTATTGTCAACGCGGCAGTGCTTGCGATGCTCAAGTACGCGATCAAGAAGCCGGACGTACTGCTCGAGGCCGTGCAGACGACCGCTCTGATGCTCTGGATGAGGATGGCAACGCTGTTGCTGATGCCGTTGGCGTCGCCAGGCGATGGCACTGCCCAGTTCCGAGGCAGCGTGTTCGTCACCAGTATCCCAACCGCCACCGTGGCTGGCTTGCTGCTGTGTGTGCGTCGCCACGACCACGCCTGGCGAATGGGTTTTGCGTTGGTGGTGATCGCGACGGCGGCCATGCAGGTGCTGCAAAAGACCCAGTTCACCATCGAAGTCCTGGCGGCGCCGTGTGTGGCCCACACCACACACACGCTCGTCACCGCACTGCGCCAGTCTGTGGGGAGTGTGTTGTCCACCACCACTATGAACAAGAGAGAGAAATCAATGCACGGGTGGACGAGTACCAAGCCCAAGGCCAAGCAATTGTGATCCGTGGCTGGATTGGATGGGTTCGCTTACCGGAGCGCTCGGATGGCTTCCTAATAACTTAATAAAACCCGGGGCTTGGCTTCGAGAACACTTGCAGGAGACACGCAGGGTCGACTCATCGTAGATAGATAGATAGATAGAAGAAGAAAAAAAGCAGAGGGGGGGTGCACACACGGAGCACGCCAGCCTACGCGTCGTATGGATTCCAGCTCGCACTCTCGCGACGTTGTGGCTGCGCGATGGCTCCCCTCGCACTCTCGTTATCGAATGGATTGCTCGATGGCCGACGTTGTGGAGGAAGAGCCTGGAACTGGCGGAGGAGCTCGTAGTCGCTGGCGACACGGCCTTCCAGGCCACTCCCAATGTCGGTAGTCTGTGAACGAGCGGAAGCCTCTTCCCCCTCCTCTCCGCTACTGCTCGAGTACTCGTACTGTACGTCGTCTTCTTCTCCATCGTCCTCTCCGCTCTCCTCCTCCTCTCCGTCCTTGGGTGCCATGAGATCACGCATGGACCGACGAATCGCCTCCATGATCATCATCTCCTCGAGGCGCGCGGCGTCCGCTGGAGACGCGATGATATACCGCGGCTCCGCCAGCAACGCGGCGTCCTCCGCCGACGTGATGATGAAATTGGCCCCCGTTGAAGACAGCGGACTGCGTGGCTGTTGCTGTATCATGGACGGCCGCGGTGGTGGCGTCGTGATTGCCTCGTGGGTCAACTGCAACTGCGAGCGCAGGTCATCGCGGATGCGTTCGCGCTCCTCCACCGACGCGAAATGCTGCGACGCATCCATGGCCGGCTCTCTGTTGGTGGTAGTAGTAGAAGTACCTGGGATGTTGGTGGGTGGCGTGGGTACTGGTGACGTGTAGGAGGCAGGAAGAGCAGGCGGCTTTGTGTAGATCGACGACAGATTGATCACCGCTGGCGCAGCGTACTTGACCCCGAATGGTTCGTGGTTGCAGTACGGGCAGCTCACGGTCTTGTGGGGCGACTTGACCTGCAGGTAACACTCGGTGCACATGGGTTTCTTGCAGCACGTCGACACATTGAGCACGCCCGGGTAAAACATGAAGCAGATGGGACACTCCTGTGTGAAGCAGCTCTCGCAGCTTTCACGTCCGGGAAACCGCGGCGCCACGCGCTTCTCCAGGATCAGGCGACGGACAATGCGCACGTCCCATGGACAGGTCGGGTACAGACTATTCGCAATTATAATTCCGTCAATAAATCAATAGTCATTGGGGTGATTTGGGAATAAAGATACAGTAGGGGACGCACCCGGTCGGAGTGGTGAAGCGCTCGAGCTCGCGCACGGCGGCGGCGCGCTTGGGTGGCGAGTTCCCCATTCTTCTATGCCGTGTGGAAGTTGATGGGGGCGGAGAAAGCGGACGAGAAAAAGAGCAGCGTACGACCGTGTCCACTACGACGGCGTCTCCTATTATAGGTGAAGCTCTGTGTGCGTGTGCTTCAGCCCGCGACTCGCCGCGCTTCTCGTGCCGTTCGTTTGGCAATGCGTCGACGCCGACGTTCTCGTTTGCTTATTTTTTCTTGTTTGGGCCGACCACAACAAAGAAACTGTGAAGCATCTCTCATGAAACACGGGTTACCTTTGATAACAGATGATGGAGGAACTCTCTGCTATCGTAAAATAGAGGTTGTTCGAAAAAAGAGTGCGATCCGCTTGGCTTGGCCAATCTGGGCAGTCATCTTGCAGTGGGATCTGATTTGTCAAAAAGGCGATCGCAAATCCAAAAGTTGATGTCGAAAATGGCGGAAAAGGAGGTCACCAAGGGAAACGAGCGCACGTTCATGTTCGCTAACGTTGTAAGTACGGGGTGTATGCGGACGAGAACGAGATCAGAAGAATGCTCATGACATGCTCTATCAATTGATGCCACGTCCACCACGATTGGATAGACAGAACTCGCTGGAGAAGAGGAGCACGAAAAGTTGAAGGAACTCGAGCTCATCTTTGGGCCGTACGAAGACGTCGACGCGCACGCGCTTCGGCGGTGCCGGAACCTGTACAAGCTCACCGTAATCAACTGTCGTCTCCAGCGAATCCCCACGACCGCGCTGCACGCTGTGCGCGCGTCATTGGTCCATTTATGCCTCGCGTCCCAGCAAATCACGCGCATCGAGTCGCTGGATCTCCCCAATTTGAGGTACCTGTACCTGCAGCACAACCGCATCGAGCGCATTGAAGGACTGGACACCTGCCGTCGACTCCGAGTGCTGTGGTTGACGGGCAACTGCGTGCGCCAGATCGAAAATCTGGGCCAGTGTGGGGACCTGAGAGAGCTGTGGTTACAAGACAACGCCATCTCGTCCATCACAGGCACTGGCAGCGACAGCGCCGTCCAAGATCTTGTAAACCTGGAGTCGCTGTGCCTGGCCAAGAACCGCGTCCGTGGTATCGATGAACTCGAGGCATTGCGCAAGATGGTGAATCTGCGGATGCTGTCGTTCGTAGACGAACACTATGGGACGAACCCGATCGTTCGGCATCCAGAGTATCGAGCACTGGCGATTGCCACAGCACGGCAGGTAGGCATGCACGAGCCCATGGATGATTCCATTGTCAAAAGTACTAATATTTTGATGTAGTTGCAGTCACTGGACGGTGTGCCGGTCGACGACAGTGAACGCAAGGTCGCGGTGGATCACTTTATGATCGAGGCCATCGAGTTCAGTGACACGATCGCGGCGCTGGAGTTGGAGTATGAGCAACAAGTGCATGAGATCCAAACACGATGCCAGCGCAACGAATCCAACGCGGTGATGTTGCAACGGGAGTTGGTGGAGGCGCTAAACCAAGTGGAGCATACTGTCGTCAGCGGTCTGAAGGAGCTGGAGCAACACAAGCAGCAACAAGTTCGCGTACGCGAGCAGCATGTCGCGATGACTGTCGCCGAGCTCGATCGGTTGAAAGAGACATACCGCCAGCAGCTTGATGACCAACTCCAGTTTGAACTTAAGGCCCTAGAAGAGGCGGAGTTGTACTACGAGGTGATGGAGCAAGAGGCGCTCGCCGAGCAGCAGATCGTGTTGACGCTTACCACTCTCCAGTGCACGCACCCAGACAAGATCGCATTCGAGCAACTCGCAGAGCACTCGCCAGATCACGCGTACATATCGTCACACTTCATCAAGTGGGGTGAGGACTCTGGATGGATCAGCGGCGACGGAGACTTCAATCTGCTGTACATCTATCGGTTCTTTCATCAAGACCTCGCCGGAGACAACGGATATGACCGTGATTCTAACCAAGACCGTGACTCCGCAAGCACATCACGTCCAGGAGAAGGCTTTGTATCGTACCTCTACTGTGCCGTCAGCGAGGACGAAGCAATGTCGATACTCCAAGGTGGATTCAAGGATGGTTGCGCCAACAGCCAGCAGTGGCTCGTGCTCTTCTCTAATCCGTACCAGGCGTTGGGTTTCGATGAAGGCGACATACCGAGCGACCCTGAGGAAAACCGAAATCGTTCAAGCAACGCTCCACGAGTGAAGAGCCACTTGCTACTCCTCTGCCGGGTCACCATGCATCATGTCAGTGATGTGACGCTGGGCGAGGCGTGTCTACGTCGCGACTCCTCGCTATCGCTGTCTTCGATCGTCTCGCTCGCCACGGCTGCAGCCTCACCTGACCTCGCAAAGGGAGAATTCATCCATATGTCTTTGGAGACGGCAAACCAGTCTGGAGACATCTACATCACCACGCGTTCTCAAAGCTTCGCCTCAATTGTCCCCGAATTTGTGCTTCTCTGCTCTGAACGCCCCGTACCCATTTCAAGCTCAAGCGTCAACATCATGCAAAGTTCCGATCAAGCTTCGCCAGAGCAACTATTGACAGAGTACTCTCGTGACGTTGACAAGCTTATTCGTCAGCACCACGGTCGACTATGGCAAGGTATCGACCCGACTGCATGGACGCAGAGCTTGAAACTACGAGAGGAGTTGATCGAGACGAATCGAGAGCTCGCGGCTGCAAAGAAGGCCATCAACCAAGAGAAGAAGGTACAACGGCAAGTCATCAAATCTGCACGAGCACGGAAATGAGAGTGGCATCTATTTCGGGATCGATCGATGCCTACCAGTACCTCACACCGCCCCTGTCATCCACTTGATGGACCATGGACAGAGCTCATGTGCTGTCGATCTCATTGGATGACGTGCTCTCTCGGCAAGATCCCGCCGAGTCGCCAGCGAAGGCAAACGGATCACGTGAAGAGGAGTCGATGTCGCTTGTGTACAGACGTGTGAAGCGCCAGGTCGTTGCTCGTGGTCCTGCACGTCGACATGGGGATGCAAGTGTGAAAGAAAGCCACCAGCGGGCACGAGCGACACGTCTCCAACGACAGCTAGCCATTATCGAACAGTACAAGAAGCAGAAGGCGGTGGATGAGGAGCGACTGAAGAAGGCTCAAGAAGCCACAGAGCTGCGACGCTCGCTATCCTCCTCCATCATTCGTCCAGTAGAAGTCGCCAAGGTTCACCGGAAAATCAGTCTGCGCCAGCTTCCACCAGGATCGACCGAGCGTCAGCCCACGAACCAGACGGAAGATGAAGCCTTCGCCAATTCACCTCGTGCAACGGATATAGCCGAGTACGCGCGACTGGCAACTCAACGAGCTACGTTATCACCTCGTGGACCCCACGACTCACACGTGCGGCCATCGAAGCGACAAGATCCCGTTTCGTCAGGCGCAAAGCCATGTCGAGTCGACAGGCGAGCTCCAGAGAAATCCACTGCGCTCGTCCTCCGCGAACTTCAGATCACGAAGGACATCATGATGCGCCAACATATCGTCGAGCAGATCCACCACGCTACAAGCACGCTCCAGACTTTCTCAAGCGAGTTTTACGATCTGAAACAAGCTAAGAACCGCGCCATGGACGTGCCACCCGCTCCGAGCCAGGGCGCCCTCTTGACGAGGCACTCGTCCTCCGGGGCGAACGGCTTCATCCATCTACAGGAGAAAATCAATGCATCCAAGTCGGCTTTCGACCTCAAGGAGTGTGAAGCAAAGCTGTCCGACCACTCCCGCAAGATCCAGCAGCAAATCGACCATCTCCATCGCCTGGTGTGCTCACTGCAGACGACGACAATGGATGTCGTCGAGGGTATACAAGACTGGCGAGCGCTCAAAGCCCACAAGTTTGCAGTCACAAACGTGGAGAAGCTGCATCGATTTCGCTGGAAGTTAAAGGACCAGACCGGCAGCAAGCTCCAGGTCACTCCGAACTACCTGATCCATCTCGACTCGGACTTGCGTGGCCTCTTTCCATGCGCGGTGATGAGTGTCTTGCTCGGGGTGAACGCCAAGTACAATCCACTGCTGCTGCCTCGCTCTGTGCTCGATCAGCTCGGGATCCCGGACGACAGTTTTATCTCCACAACATTTCTCACCGAACGAAGTGAATCGATCACGAAGAGATCAGACACGTCTGCCACAGGACTGCCCTGTCCTACCAGGCGACAGATTGTGGCCTCACTGCAAACGGCGATTAAAGGCGGAGCGCTTTCCGTCCCGCCCTTCGCAATTGTCGATTTCGAGCGAGGACGACGGTGTTTGGGGCTAATTCACCAGGAACGAGAGCACGAGCGACTGGCGAAAGCGAGAGAGGAAGCTGAAGCTCGGCGTCTCACCGCGGCGTACAATCCGTTCGAAACCATCAAAGGCATCGGCGGCGTCGAAGAAACCTTGAGCAATGTGATCGCTTGGCAAACACCTGGCGCGGCCAAGGAACTCGCGGAGCAGCTTCGTCACCGACAAGAAGATACGAATCGAGCTCATCCACAAAGCGCGGATGCCACGCAAGGAGAAGCCAGCAAAACACCAGCTGCGCCACAGTCACCACTGCAGGTGAACCCGCGACGTCTCCAATCACTCATCGAGCTACGCAAGGAGGCCCGCGAGGTGTCAACCGAGTGTACATTCAAGGACACAGGCACGTCCTGGTCCAAGAACAAGCTGCGCGGCCAGGTGCTTGTCCGCAAGCTGAGCGTGCGACGTGAAGAGCACCACCGAGCGGTCAAGATCCAGCGGCAGTTCCAGGCATACCGTCGTCGCACTCAGATTCTGAGGCAGCTCGCCCATTTGGTCATACTCTCTCGTCACCATGTCGTGTCCATCCAGAAGGTCGTTCGCGGATTCCTGGCCAAGCGAAAGTTTCTCAGGATGCGGCTGAGCCGCGAGCTAAAGGAGCGTCGCCACGCTGCTGCCAAGCTGATCTGGCTCACGTACAAGCGGTACAGGCGTCGTTCACGCCATCATCAGAGCATGTCGGTGCAGGCAATCGCTCAGATCCAGTTGCTCCATGTGATCCACCAGCACCACGAGGAAGCGCACGACCCAGACGATTCCACAGCGGAGCGGTACAGGAAAGCAGGCGAGGCGCGTCGTCGACAACGCGCAGCCCAGCTCCAGAAGCGGCGGCAGGAGTTGATGGAGATCGAGGCAAAGAAGGCACTCGCTGCGACGTGCATCCAAAGCATCTACCGCATGCATTTGGCCAAGCAGCTGGCCGTGACGTTGCGTAGCGAGCGTCGTGCCCACCTCTCGGCGGTGTCGGCGATGATGATCCAGTCCAAGATCCGCCACTTCCTCAAGCACCAGGAGCAGCGTCGGCATCGGTATCGATCGGATATGGAGCGCGTGAATCGATCCGCCGTGCGGATCCAATCGATCTACCGAGGGTACAACTCACGCGCGAGTCTTGTGGGGGAGTTGGACAGTCGAGTGCGACGAATGGCTGAACTACAAGCACACAATGAGACCTCAGAGGACTCGGAGGATGAAGAACAAGAGGACGGTGAGGAAGAAGAGGAGGAGGAGGAGGAGGAGGAAGAGGACGAGTGCGGTAGAAGCAACCACACCATTCTGCCTCCAATCAAGACTGCGTCTCGGCCCGCCAGTGCCTGCCCGGGACCTCCTCTCGTGGACGAGGAAGACGAGGAGGAGGGGGAGGAGGACCGCCGTCCACGGCTTGTAAGTCCTGAGGCGCTGGTCGAGTCACCACCATGTCTCGCCCTGCCTCCCATCCACTCGCGGTCCATGTCTGTGGTCACGCCCACAGCCCCCGCGAGGAAAATGGCTCCTCCTCCACCTGTGCGTCGGCGGTCCTCCAACAGCATGATGAAGGTTGAGCTCAAGTTGAAGGAGCCTGTACTTGGCGACGACTTTGATTCAGGAGGAGCTGAAGGAGGAGGAGGGGATCGAGAAGGAGAGCGTGGAGGATTCGTGGGTCAGTTCCGCCGGAGGTCGAGTGGGAATAGTGGAGGCGGATCATTCCGGGGGGAGGCTCCTCCGCTGTAGGCATAGAGTCACTTCCTTGTCGAGTGTTCTGGAGAGATCAAGAACAAACACACCTGCAGAACAAAATATGAGAACAGAAAAGCGAAGAAAAAAAGGAATAGACTTAAAAGACATGGGGTCTAAACTACAGACGCATGATCAGTGCGAGGATACATCGGTCGCCACGGATTCAACGAACTCGATTCGCATCCATCGCATTCTTCATGAGTCGAAGACTTGATGGTGATTACACAAGCGCAACAACGACGGCGGTAGCGGCCGAGACGGCGGCAACGGGCGTCCATGCGAATCCATTGGCCGAGCTGGTCGCGGCTGGCACCGGCGTGCCGGCAGGAGCCTCGGTAGCGTTCGGCGCCGCGCTGTCGCTGCCGTACTCTTCTACTTCTTCCTCGTCACCGACGTAGACGCGCGTGGCAGCGGTCGAGGCGAGGGCGATCGCAAGGAGCGTGAGGAGTGGAGTGGCGAACTTCATTGTTGGAGACTTGGGATTG
>JAADXF010000897.1:0-10570 GCA_023337575.1 Pythium chondricola | reverse complement strand
GCGCCGCACAACAAGCGCCTCAGGGCGAGCTACGCGCCGGCCCGCCGGCATGCGGATCGCCTCGGCGTGACCAGGTGGGTACACCACCCGCGGGCCTACAACTGTATGGCCGACGCAGCGGCCAACGTCGCCATGGACACCAGGACGAGTGTTCAGCTCCTCCATCCCACGACGCACCCGGCACACGCGCGCCTGGCCGACCACCTCGACTCCGACCTCACCTTATGGCTCGACACTAGGCAGTCTTCTTAGCCTGGGCTTCGCCCGGCTGTAGGATTCTTTAAGAGAAACCAATAGACCTCACATTATCCGACTGGCCACCAGAGTGGTGATCGCCTGGCGTCGATCATGGATGTGGGTACGCCGTCGAAGCTTGCGTTTGCGAACCACGTGATCGACTGCACGCGCGGCTCGGCCATGAACTTTCCACTCTCGTCGGAAGATGTGCGGCATGCGATGGACTTCGTCAGTATGTTCGACTTTGGATGAGTGGAGACCGACAAATTCCGAAGAATGACCCTGTGGTTGGTGCGATCTCCATGTAGACTGCCGTTGCAGTCCACAATGAGGTGTAGATGTTCATGTGCAGTACTGTAGATACTACAGTACGGTACTGCTTCCACTTGTCAGTCGGGAATCGCACGAAAGTGAAGTGCACCCCAGATCCTGGATCAGATCCAGTGAAGTACCCACCCCACTGGCCCAGTGGCTGGGGTGTGACCCCAGATCCTGCCAGGATTCTTGGATCGGTGTGTACCCCAGATCCTGCCAGGATTCTTGGATCGGGGGGGGGGTGTACTTCACTTTCGTACAGTACTCGTACCTACGGAATCAGTCAGGTATCTTGGGAGTTCCCACTTTGCACACGAATCACGCAGCCTCCATGAGACCCCAGGACTACTCTACCATCAGAGTCTGCAACACTCATCATGCAAAAAAAACTGCACAATCCGGAGCTCCAATGCTGTACAATACTGTACACCCTTGTAGTCACTACACTGTGAGGTGCCCTGGATGTACTAACTTATCAATAGCTCAACAGTAGAGCTATGTGGAGTCCACTTGATCTGCAAGTGGTATTTTACCAGCATTTGTTCAGGATAAAAGTGAGGTCACTGTGGGTCATGTTCAATGTCTGATTGCTCCGTTTTTGCACCGTTCAGGTTTCAATCAATCTGATTCTATTACTATTAAATAGTACAGTAGTCAAATGTCGTGCATAGACCGGCCTTGTCCGGAGGTCATCACCACCGTCAACTCCATGCTGGATACTGTGTATCCCGGGGACTCCATCGCACCTCCTCCATGATAGAGGAGGTGCTCACGCCACGACCGTTCTGCCATGGGACACTTGGTATGCCAGCTTCCAACGCGGGCTACTCTCCCTGCGACTGTTTCTTTCATTCTGGAATCTTCCTCACGCCGCTCAAGTGATCATGAAGACACTCGCTCTCGTCTCCGCTCTGCTCGCGGTGTCGGTGTCGTCCGCCGCCGTCATCAAGCCACTCATCCTCAGCGGCACCCCGGTGCCTCCAGGCACGCGCCAGTATGTCAGTGGCATGCGTCGCACGCTCGATGGCGTTTCCTTTTGTGGTGGCTCGTTGATCGCACCGGACTGGGTTCTCACTGCTGCCCACTGTGCGCCCATCGGGTTCGTTTCCGTGGGGAGCAGCCTCCGCACTGGAGTATCCGACGGCACTAACGTTCGCGTGACGCGCTCGATCCGTCACCCACAGTACGTCAGTGTGACCCGCGGTTTTGACTACATGCTGCTCCAGCTCGAGCGCCCAGTTGACTACAAGCCCGTCCCGTTGTCGGCGAATGACACTGCCAATGCGCCACCAGGCACCACCTCCACCGCAATGGGATGGGGTAACACGACGCCAGTGGGTAGCCCCTCAAACGTGCTTCTCAAGGTCGACGTGCCCGTTGTCTCCAACGCCCAGTGCACGTCGTGGTTGGGCATCACGATCACCAACACGATGATTTGCGCTGGTGGTGAACTCAACCTGGACTCGTGCCAGTCGGACTCGGGCGGACCTCTCGTCGTCACGCGACCGGAGACGAGTGAGGATGTACTGGTCGGTGTTGTAAGCTGGGGTGCCGGTTGCGGCCAACTCAACAAGCCAGGTGTGTACGCGCGTGTGTCCGCCGAACGTGCGTGGATCGATACCTACGTCACGAACGCGACCTGGGTTTAAGCCTGCAAACCGCACAATTCGTCAAAGAGGTCGATCCATTGAAATCGGCGTCTTAGTGAGTTTAAACACATAATCGATGTCAGCAAGTGAACGCCTTGCCCGCTGTTGTAGAGGCCTGCAAGCTAGTGCTGATGATCATCAGCTGGCCCATCCATACGATATCGTGGTATGCTCTGCAGCCCTGCGAGGTACCATGGCACTGCTCATGTACCTGCTGGAGAAGCAGCCACATTGCTGCTCTCGATCCGAACGCAAGGTCACCTTGAGATTGTTTGTCTTCTCCACGAAAACCATCTAGACCGTCTCGGTGATCGTGAAGCCATCTTGGATGACAGAAACCATCGAGTACCTGAACGACAACTGCCACAGAGAGAACGGATCGGCCGGGCCGCATTGCGTGTGTGGCGACGCCCATGTGTTTTTAAAACCAGGACGGATGGGTGCCTGGTCAAGGCCAAGACGATCGCAGAAAAGTACAGACTTGGACGCGTGCGACGCAAGTCCGCAGCGAGGCATCAAGAAAGAGAAACAGTGATCTTGGGTAGGTGTGTGTGAATCCATGTGATCGTTTTTCGCTATCAATCGCGTAACCAAACGATGACGAAGCCAGTGTCCACTCCATCCAAGCAGCGGCATCGTGTGAAGTCTTCCGTCTCGAATACTACGTAGTATCACGCGTAGTGTCTTGCGGTGCCCTCGTCACGTTGGTTCGAAGCCCGGTTGTATTCACTCGGAGATCAACAATCACACAGTCGCTCAACACCAGAGGAGAAAACCTGACGGCGCGGTCAGCCACGCACGCTTCCTCCTCGCTAATACCATCATGGTTGACTCACAGGGTAATCCCCCAGCTCTGGTCTCCGTGCACGTACAGGTCGACTTCTGGGTTGACTCGCTGTTTGGGCCCACTTCCGGTCCATGAAGACGGTAGAACCCGCGAAGGCTCATGCCAAATCGTCGTCATGGGGGGTGTAAAGTGCGCGATGCCCGTCATGAACAAGCGCAAAAAAGTAGCTGCGGAACCGTGGTTGTTGGTGGTCGACTGTTTCAACACGGACGCTGACACTTTCCCAAGCACCAGGCGAAGGAGTTCGTGCAGTGTCGACGGGTTGGCGGTTCCTCGATGTGGGAATAGGTACGGGCTGAAGTACTGCTCAGCCAGCACGGAGGAGAACGCCTCCACACCGTTGACAACAGTGAGAAGCCCTGCTTGTCTCAGTCGAACGTGATGCTGCTGAGCGTCATGGCTGTCTGAGTGGAAGGTTGGTGGCTGCGACAGCTCATCGAAAAAGCACTTCATCAGGTACTCGACCAGTTCGCGGTTTCTTGGAACGTCGTGCCCCTGTCCGAAGCATCGGCCCAGCCGATTGCGGACACGGCTTGAGAATAGGAACTCGATCAGCTCGTGCTCCGTGGGGCTCGCCTTTTCAAAACGCATTGACACATCGTCAATGACAATGCGCAGCAAGCCAACGTGGCCATTGCACAACGAAAGAATGAGCTCCTCCACGGTCGGATACTGCATCGCAGGTGGTAACCCATGCCACTGCCTGATGAGCGCTCTCGCTTCGTCGTCGCAGACCAAGAAGTGCTTCGTGTCAGTCGCTGTTGTAATTTCTCAAACACCACAGGACCACCGAGCTCCGCAGCGTCCTGGGTCCCCGAGACAATGAACCTCACTGAATCAGGAAGCCCTGCCGTACTTGGCGTATTGACTAGTGCTTCCCAGAATGCGGTGTCTTCGTGCTTCCGCTGAGCGTCGTCCACGATGACCACGGTCAGCACACCGTCGGCATACTTGGAAGTGTGTCCCAAGACATCAACGCCGAGCCGTCGGAGTCGATCGTTCGCTGTCTCTGGCCCGCTGCGAAAAGTAATGGGTACACAGCGGATCTCTGTGTACGTGTGGATGAACAGTGTCAGCAGAGAGGTCTTCCTGGTCGCTGATGGAGACGAGATGAGCACGACTCGGGTACTGGTCACAGCCTCGTACAACTTCTTCAGTAGGCCGTCTCGAGGTAGGTTGGGATAGCACAAATAGATGTCCTCTATCGGCAAGTCGCAGCGCTTCATGGTTTCGTAAGGAGGTGGCGGCTGTGGTTGGACTGTTGCACCAGCACGTATATGTCTTTTTGAGAATTCGCGGACGCAAGATCGTGTTGATGTTTGGTGACGACTTCAACGACATGAACCCATTTCCTGTGAGTGTCCTGTGATAAAAAATGATGGGATCGGCACTATCCCTTAACAAAGGTTTTAATTTTATCCAATCGGATGTGGCATCGAAGGTGCTGACAGGTCACGACCGCGAGAAGAAGGTGGAAAATGGTTGAGCCCATGGAGGTCGACAACGGCTCGCCGGCGGGGGCGGCCGACGCGGCGTTGGCTCAACACGGAGCTGCGATGTTCTCCATCGACAAAGTGACTGAGCTGCAAGCAAGCATCGATCGGATGGCCCTGAGCATGTTCGATGCCCTGCGGTTGCTCCCGTCGACACTAGGAGGTGACAAGACGAAGGAGGAGAACGCCACAGCGGTGAGCTCCTAGTGTGCTCTATCTGGTGATGTATGGACTGCTCATCCACTGTGGCTTTTCTCGCTCTTCAGATCAAGCAGCTTGCCCAGCAAGTGCTCACAAGTGTGAAGGAAACGGATGTGTTGATCGATGAACTTCCAGGTCTCGATCGGGCAGAAGCGTCAGTCTCATGGCAGACGGTGTGGCACGACTTTAGCCGTTGTGGCTGACACGAAAATGTCTGGTTGAATGCATCAGAGAACAGCTTGAAGAGCTTCGGCGGCTGCAAATCCAGAGTGAAGAAGAAGCACAGACCCTGCGTCAAGTGGCTGAGGAAGCTGGTACGCTCCATGAAGGATCTACTGCAACCATGTACATAATGTGATGATCTGACTAATGGCGTGTTGTAGAGCGTTGGATGGAACGCGCGCGAGACTCGCTTCGTGTCATCTCCGAAACGCGACTGCGTCGCGTGTAGACTCGCGGACGCTCAACTAATTGTCATACACAAACGCAGGATATTTTTGCTTCTCGCTCCCAGTCATTGTTCTCATCAGATATGAGCTGTTCGCACACGAACTGCTGCCACGAGATGACATCGGCGGTGAAGGCGCCAGGCAAGTACTGTAGTGCACATTGGCGAGATGCGTCTGAGAACTTCTCAGTGCGAAGCCTGTCGTCAACGAGCGGTCCCAAAAGGAAACAAGAACAAGAGCAGGACCTTTCCCAACACACAGACACGATCATCATTTGACATGTTGGCTCGTGAACTCTAGGCCTGGGATGTGATGGAGAGCGCTGCACTCGGGTGGATACTCCTTGCTGTCCTCAATTGAATTCCTAAAACAAATGTGAGAAATTCTCATCATTAGATGATCCTCATTATTCACGCATGATTGGTCATAAATTCTACTATCATGATATGATTGAACAAAATACAAAGTAGCAGAATGATGGTTGCGAGGTCTTTGTCAACGATTTTGACATCGAAAGAACTTGAAACTTGGATCACCATGGCGGATCTTGGGTTTGGCGGTCGCGTACTTGCGGGCGAAGACAGCGAGGAGGACGAGGAAGAGGAAGGTGAGCTATTGGTCGCATGTAGTGCACTTCATATGATCTGTCATGGCTAACTCTCTGACAATGTGTCGCTCCAGAACTGGACTTCCAGTTCAGTACAACAGTCAGTGCTCCGATTCTTCGAACAGGCCCGACACCCAAGTTCGTGGTCCAGACACCAATTGCATCTAACGAAGCTGAAGAAAGCGATGAGAAAGATGCGGATGAAGACGAAGAGCCTCCAGTTGAGTCTGTGAAAGATCCTGTTGCCGTTGAGACACCGCGGCAAAGTCTGCGTGTCAGCATCTCGTCCAGCACGCAGTCAATCAGCCGTCCCAGTACGCCTGAGCGGCCCCCTTCACAGAGTGAATCTACATCAAAACTCAACGATGATTCATTTTGGAACCTCAAGCAATCTGTGAACGGAGAGGCGATGATGAGCACGGCGATCGTGGCGAAGCTGCAACCCAATCTTGACAATGCGATCAGGCGGATAGCTGAATTGACCGACGACCAGCAGGTACCGTGAGTCGTGGATACTGTGGGCTACGGATGCGGATGATCTTGATGTTGTTTCGTTTTAGCGGCTGCTTGCTGTGCTGTCAAGACAACACAAGACCATTTGTTCCAACGATGAGATCAAGAACATTGCTATCGTCATGGGTAAGCTCCCGCAGTACATCAAGAAAGTCCAAGACATCAAAGCGTCTATCGCCAGTATCAACGCGACTGTGGACCGCATGAAGAAGCGCTCGGAGAATTTGCGAGTGGATGCTCAATCATGTACGGTTAGAGGCAACTCTGTGGCAGTTCTAGTGCTGATATTCTGCTGTCACTACAGATGCGATCAAGAAGGAGAGCAAGCGGGAGTCACTCAACCAATGGAACAAGCTGTACGTCGCGAAGAGCTACGAGGGCGTGACAGTGAGCACGACGATCAGCAGCAGTGTCGTGCACCAACCTCCGCCTCCACAATAAATCCGTGATGATTTTGTTGCGTGTATGTTGCTGTATCCGAAACCCACCCTGTTTTGTCACCAGAAAATCGCTGCTTATGTCATGGGACCTCCTGGTGTTGTGTCACGTGCATCTACTGTATGGCACAATCACCAGCCATAATCAGTGAAGGTTGTTTGCTCCTGGTTTCGACGTGACGTCATGGAAATGCAGGAAAGACATGGTCATGTGGTGGTCCAACCTTGGCTGACGTGGACCAAGCAGCGGCGGAAGCACCACGTGCTATATGAACGTTGGAATCGCAAAATATCTATTACTTCGAGTACATGCTGGTCCTGCTTGGTGTGGTGAATCATGAGTGACACCAAGCCGAATGCTGTGTGTTGTTGTTGAGCACGTCAGCTCGTGCATCTAATTACTGGAACTTGAAGAAAAGCGCAACCGCCGCGACCACCACGGAGATAGCGACGAGGCCGCCCAGGCTGTTACCGCTCTTCTCGGACGAGGTCGCCGCTTTCGCTGGCGCCGCCTTCTTCTCCTGCTTCACAGCACCTTGGACCTTGCCAATGCGCCACTGCTTGAGCTGCGCACGCGCATCATTCGAGTGACCAATGTCCTCGAACTCGTCGGTCGCGTCCTGGCCGGCGAGGTCAAGCATGATCTCCGGACCACCGGGATGGTCGTCGAGGAACTGGGTCACGTCGTACACCTGGCGCAGGCCGTCATCCTTGATGATCATCCAGCAGTCTTGCGCGGTGTTGTGCTTGGCCACCTCGTCGAGCGTGAACTCCTTGAGCTCCTCTTCCTTCTGCTGCACTGGTTCCGCCGCCATCTTTGTCGTCCGTTGCCTTCTGGGCGAGTCGATTTTTTCGATTTGCCCGCGTGTGTCTTTGCCGTGCTCAGCCACGTCAATCAATTGATTTGAACCTCAATAATGAGGTTAGAGGTACTAATTAGTGTGACCACACCAATTTAGGACACTTACGCGTGCCCTGTCAAAAAATAGCTCCTTGGTCAGATGGCTACACTCGGATTCACAGTCATTTGGTACAGCTAAGAAAAGGCATGATCAGATCAGCGTATCCATCCACGCACAGGTGCAAGCCAAGGCGACAGCACGCGCGGTAGTGCTTTCCACTCTTGAAAGCAGCGTCGTGCAGCGCGCCAGCCTCGTGTCCGCGATGCCGACCACGTCGTACCTCGACAAGCAGAAAGATGTACCGATGATCTTCCGTCGCCACGGCGATACCACGCCCAAGATGCTCGGCCACGCGCTGGGCAGCAACAAGACAGCATCCTCCTATGTCCACGAACTGCAGCGACAAGGGCTCGATTCGTTGACGACGCTGGAGAACAACGCGGCGGCGCTGACTATTTCGAGGTCATTCAACCCACCATTCATCGCGTACGACAAGAAGGTGCTTCGCTACGGCGCCTACTTCCTGGAAGCAGTCCATGAAAGCAATTTAGAAAACTACCGTGTACGTAAGTGCGAGGTCTTTTACTACTTGGAGGACAAAACCATCCAGATCACCGAGCCCAAGGTCGAGAACAGCGGCATCTTACAGGGCAACTTCGTCAAGCGCCACCGCATCCCCAAGCCCGAGAGCGATGCATACGGCAACGTCCAGTACTTCACTTACCGCGACCTCAGTATTGGCGCTGAGCTCACGTTCTACGGACGCACGTTTCACTTGATCACGGCCGATGGGTTTACCCGTCAGTTCTTCAACACTCAAGGTTCTCCCTTGAGTGGCGACGAAGAGCCACCGCGCGACACCTACACCGACATCCGCAAGGCGCAAATGCTGCGTGAGACCGGCCAGGACATGAACGCCAACTACGGCAAGGTGCAGTACCCGATGAAGGACTTTATGGAGGCGACGCTGGGCAAGTTTGCCCGGCCACCAGATTTTCTCAAGCGTTTCCTGGACCACGACCGCCACGTGCTGCGGTTCTTTGCGATCTGGGACGACACCGACAAGCTCTACGGCATGAAGCACCGGTACACGATCCACTACTTCCTCGCGGACAACACCATCGAGATCTTGGAGAGTTACGAGCGTAACTCGGGCTGCGACCCTTTCCCCAAGCTGCTCAACCGCACCAAGCTCTCCAAGGATCCCAAGAAGCAGACAGTGGCCACCGTGTGCGATACGGAGACAGAGGAGAGTGCCGCGGCGGCGAGACGCAACGTCTACACGTGGGACGACTTCCGCATCGGCAAGTATGTCACGATCTACAACCGCCAGATCGTGATCCTGGATGCCGACCCCACCACACGCGAGTGGTGCGAGGCTAATGGCAAACCACTGGGCGACGCGATCGTGGTCGTGGATCCACCGAAGAAGATTCCACCATTTGTGCCACCACCACACGATGGCATCGGCTCAGAAGAGGACTCGCTGCAGTCGTGCTACCACCTCATGCCCAAGGCACCACTCAAGAGTATCGAGTCCTTGGACACGACCGAGGTGCTGCGTTTCCGTGCACGCTTCGACACGACCAAGCCCGAGGACATTGACCGGCGCTTCATCCTTGCGATCATCGTGTCGGATGCCAGCATCCAGATCACCGAGCCACCGCAACGCAACAGTGGCTTTGTCTGCGGCAAGTTCATGGAGCGCACGCGCGTGAAGAAGCCGGACGCCGGCGGCGCCTACTTTGGCTTGAATGACTTTTACATTGGCGCGCACGTGTTCATCTCGGGTCGCACGTTTGTCGTCTACGAGATGGACGACTACAGCGCCAATTTCATGGAAGCCCACGCCGCCAAGTTTGTGCGGTCCGACAAGATCGCCGTCGTGCAAAAGGTGCGTAGCCGGCTGCTGGACAAGCCTGCGTTCGCGGCCAAGCTGACAGCAGCACGCAAGACCACAACGAGTGGCACGCTGGACGCGGAGGAGCTGACCGCGATGCTCGAGGACCTGGTGCACGACTATGCGCAGCACGACGCGATCACGATCATCCGCAACTACGGCAACAAGGACAAGATGGTGATCGACCTGGACCGCGTCGAGCAGCTCGTCGGGTGAGAGAGTATCCATGAAGAATACTACTATACTATGACTGCACGCATGCCCAAATACAAAGTACATCATTCCTTGATCATCGACGCCTGGGGTTGGGTTGAACGAGGGTATGCATGTATTAGTAGTAGTATGCAGCGCTGGGGGCCAGGCCACAACTCACTACCTTGCGGGTGTGGCCTAGACGTTGATGACTCGTGCAAGCTTCTGGATACGGTTGAGCAGGAGATCGCCCTTCTTGATGGCGTTCTGGTACTGTGCGTTCTTGGCGTCCGGGCGGTTGGTCTCAATCACACCGCCTACCTTGTCGATCTTGGCGTTGAGGCGACCGGCCGCGATGAAGCGCGCGAGCTCCGTGTCCAAAAACTCGACGGTGACGCCGAACGAGCGCGCCATCGACTCGAGCGTGACGCTTCGGTACGCCTCCAAAAATTGCGAGTACGCCAGCACGCGCAGTTCACGGTACAGGAAACGCACGTGGGTCGAGAGGTACTTGTCTCGCAAAAGATGGGGCTGGATGTCCACGAGCGCCGTGAAAAACTGCTTGTAGTTGCACTCGTAGAGGCCGTTGAGGAAATCCGAGAGCACGGGGATCTCGTTGA
The DNA here is from genome assembly GCA_023337575.1 of Pythium chondricola. Taxonomy (NCBI): domain Eukaryota; phylum Oomycota; class Peronosporomycetes; order Pythiales; family Pythiaceae; genus Pythium; species Pythium chondricola. Next base: position 208 of record JAADXF010000897.1, on the reverse strand, counting down.
TCACGGCGAGGATCTCGGGCGAGTCGACAATCTTTTTCTTGAGGTCGATGCGCGGCAGGTTGAGCACGCACGTGACCACACAGTAAAAGATCATCGTGTTGTACGCCATGAGCTCGGTGGCGGTGAACGTCGCGACCGATTCCTGGAAGAGCTTGGCCGCCTTCTTGTAGTCACGTGCCATCAACAGGTAGCAGCCTTCGTACACCTT
>JAADXF010000896.1:0-10576 GCA_023337575.1 Pythium chondricola | reverse complement strand
GATGATGAAGAAGAAGAAGATGATGATGAGGACGATGGGGCTGATGATGAAGCCGAGGATGACGACGACGAAGCCGAGGGGGAAGACGACGAGTAGGTCTCACAAAACGTGAGGTCTCGTTTAAGTTAATCAAAAAGCGTATTTTGAATGATGGTCTCATTTTTGACCAATCAAATCGCTGCACATGGTGTCAACACAACAAGGTACAGGAGCTTCACAGTTCGCACTGTCACATTCGACCGCGACTCCCATGAAGCTCTTCCAGCTCACGATCCCGAATGAACACCACAGCCAGGTAGCTTAGCTACACAGCCATGCACAGCGCGTGCTGCGCTGTCCCTCTGATTTGTTTATTATCCTCCTATTTGCGCAGATCGTGTCCACGCTCCAGGACGAGCTCCAGCTCGACAACGTCACGAGCGTCGAAGCGCGCACCTCGTCGATCGTGACGTTCCGCGTCGAGGATGTGCACATGCAGGCGATCCTGACCAAGCTGCAGAGCATGGGCGTCGGCGTCAAGTTTGGTTTCTGCGATGTCATGTCGCTCACGCCCGGCACGACGCTGAGCAAGAAGCCGCAGAAGAAGAAGCGCCGCGTGGGGCGCATCCTCGAGCGCTCATCCGACATCGGCACGGCGATCCCCGTCGCAGAGATGTACGCGCGCATCGAAGCAAATGCGACGCTCTCGAGAGACTCGGTGGGCATGCTCTTGATCTCCTCGTAAGGCCGGTGTGAGTGGAAGGAATCGACACCATGCACGGACTGACTTGTGCATGATGGATAGCGCGATTGCTGGCATCGGCCTCGCCGCCGATTCCGGGGTGCGTTTCCATCGCTCTTGACTGTACATGCTGTCGAGCTTCAAATCAATCGGTGGTGGTGTGTATGTATGTATGCTTCTGTGTGTGATTAGACCTACGTCGTGGCATCGATGCTGCTGTCCCCGTTGATGGTACATGCACCAGTACCTAGACGATGACAGGCCACTCTTTGACCAAGTGGTTGGATCGACAGGGCCCAATCCTCGGCTGTGCATTCGGATTCGTGCTTCGTGACCGAACGCTCTTTATCAATGGGTTCTTGAATGAGCTCGTCGCACTGGTGAGCTCAGCTCGCTCTATTCTTGCGAGAATTCTGCACCTCACACTGCTGTACTGTATGTGATATATGTGATAGCTGATCACACTGCTGCTTGGCATGATGATCGGTGCGGTGCTCAGTCCGTACGCTGGGTCGCTCAACTGGCCGACGAGCGAGATGCGGTCCCGCGGCCAGGCGATCCAGCTTCTATTCGGCGCTGTCGTCGCTGCGTTGTCAGGAGCTGGCGTCGCGCTGGCCGAGTCGAACGCCAACATTTCATCCGTCGTTGGCACTGCCATTGCCGCAGCGCTGCTGCCACCCACGGTCAACTCGGGCATTTGCTTCTCATACGTGATCCTCGGCCAGTACTTTGTGGTGAGTGGGTCGTACACCGTGGATGGCGTACTACTGTCGTATATTTGATTCACTGATTCATCCACCTACTAGCAAACGGACGATGTGATCGGCGAGGAGCAAAAACTCATTTTCTATGAGATCGCCGTGGGCAGCGCGATGCTCGTGTGGATCAACATCATGTTCATCTACTTTAGCGCCGTGCTGGTCTTCAAGATCAAGCAAGTCGACAAGTTCCAACTGATCCGCAAAGTAGACGAAGGCTCTTGGAAGAATCTGCCACGCGTGCAGCGATCGCCAAGCAACCGCGCCACCTCGATCACGATCCCCGTGGACCAACCTGCTGAAGAATCGAACAGCTACTTGTTTAGAGAGCAGGCGGTCTACAGTGTACGCAGTACCCACGGGCTCTTGGGCGACGACGACAACGCATTTGTGGGTTCTCACTCATCACACGGGTCGAATCATCCATTGTCTCCGCTGCGGCGACGAGCGAGGCCACAGGGCAGTGCAAACGAGGACGAAGCCAAGGAGAAGGAGCTCGTGGAGGCCGTGTAAGGTGATCAAGGAATGAGGCGTCTCGCTCAGTGTGTTCTATCGTCAGTGTGAAGGTAATCATGAGAGATCGCGGTCCTGGCGTTGTGTGTTCACGCGCTGGGCACGAGTCCGTCGCTGGACTGCTCGAAGATGCAGCGATGCGATCTCGCGGTTCCGGTCTTGATACCCTAGCAGCGCGTGCACTTCAGTACCCGTTTTCCTTCGGCTTGTGCCGCAGCCCGATGGTTGTGCACCAACTCGAGTCTTGATGGGCGCAAGCGTGACCTGGGGCTTGGTACTCGACAGCACGCCAGTGATTTGGAGGGGCGGCTCATTCTCCAGTGACACAGTCGGCTGCTGCTTGATCACATCGGTGTCGGTCGGTTCAGGGACAAGTTCCGGGGCCTGGGCCTCTTCCAATATCGAACTAATCGCCCTATACATGCATCACACCCATACAATAAGTGAGCCCGTCATTGGGTGTACAAGCCATCGCAGGGTGACGTACAGCATCGAGTCGGAGAATCGTTTGATCAGATTCTGGGATCGGTTGTGTGTGCGCCTTGGCGTGGACGGCTCGTCCTTGGCAGCAGGAGTCTCGGTGGGTGGAAGTAGCTGCTTCCACGAGTCCTGTCGATGGAGCTCCTCGTCTTCCATGTTGTCACCCGATGGATCCGACTCGGAACCGACCGATTCACCGTCATCGTCACTGTCGTTGCCACCGTGTGCGTAGTCTTCCGGTAGTGTGTCTTCGATTTCCTTGAGTAGGTCATCGGCCGAAGCAAGCGAGCCAAACAGCCCGTCCATATTGAAGAAGCTCAGTGCAGGATCAACTGGTTCAGTACCTATCTCACTCGGAGAGACCCAGGAGCTCGGCACTGAAGGCGACGGGACAGTAGGGAGCGGTGCAAGTCGGAGCTTGCTGTCTCGTGTCCACTGTGTGTGTTCTCCATCACTTGATCCAAACGACTTTACCACTGTAGGCGACTGACGACCAGCCTTCAACGACTGCGTTCGTAAGAATGGCGGTGGACTCGGTGCACTCATACACGCCGTGGCAGATCGCTCGTCTTCGGTCGGTATTGGAAATGGTATGACTGGTTGGGGACGATCGCGGTCAAGCAAGTGAGCAAATGGGACGAGTGCAAGGCACAGCTTTGCCCCAGCGAGGCGAAGGTCGTGCGGCATGAAGTGGGCCATGGATGGGTTCGAGTTGGCTTGCTCCCCCTGGCTCTGGTTGGACGGCACCGCACGCTTGCTTGCCTTGTTGAGACCGACGCCAAAGAAGGATGCCTCAAGCGTGAAGCTGTTGAGCACTTTGGCTTGATCCCAGACGACCACACGGCCCGTGCCTTTCTTTCCCTTGCTCACGGAGAACGTGCAGTCAGCAAAGCTGTAGTAACCACCGCTCGAAGAGCTGCATGTCTTGCACAACACGTGGGGAAAGAGTCGCAGCTTGGCGGCGTCCGCGCGGGAACTCGCGTCATCGAAAGGCACGCAACCGTAGAGAAACATGTTCTTCTTGCGGCTGTGGCCGTGGATGTCACAGTAGAGACTGATGGTGCGTGTCGTGGCCAGGGACAGCACCATAGACTGGCAGGCGTGTACAGTTGGATGCATGTCGGGTGATGGAGACAGGTACCGTCGGTTCAAGTCGGTGCCAGCGAGCGAGCAGCGATAGTTGCCATGGATCACGCCATCCGGATTGAGCATGGGTACGATCTTGAAGACGAAGCGGTGGCGTAAGTAGTGCGCCTCCATCGTCGGCCCCGTGAGAAAGTCGAGGATGCCATGCATGAGGAAGCTGGCATTGCTTTCACCTGGGTGCACACGCGCTGTGAGGACCACAGCCGAGCGGTTGTCATCGTCGTGGGCAAAGTCGGTGATCGTGAGCACGTCGCAGTGGTTGCCCGCGATGGTTTTGCACAGTACGCGACGGCGGAAGAAGCGATTGCGTTGTGGGTCTTGTTGCAGTTGCAGCAAGTAGTATTGCAGGCGTGAGTAGGTGTAAGGGTAGGAGTGGGCGAAGGAGACGGTGGCGGGTGACTGGAACTCGTACACGAACGACAATTTGTAGTAGTGGGTGGGCCTGCCGGTCTTGCGATGTCGGTAGGTCTCAGAGCTCTGAAAGTAGCAGACGTTAGTACCAGCGTGGTGCCAGCCTCTCGTGTCCGCAATGTGCACGGCTGGCAGCATGCCTTCGTTGTACAGACTGCTCTTCTTGAGCATGTTGCGGATGTTGAAGCGTACTCGCAGTGCAGAAGCCTGGGCGAACGCTGATTCTGGTGGCGTGACGCGGAAGAAGTACCACTGGATGTGGCCATGGGTGCTGATGTCCAGGTCGCAGTACAGGTCGTACTCCATATCAGCCTTGACGAAGAATGGAAACGGAGGAGCGCCGCTCCACGTCGTCTGCGAACTGCTGCCACTCATGAGCTCCTGCGTAGTCGCATAGTGGCGTCCGAGCACCCGGTAGGCGCGGTCGAGGTTGCCGCTCTCAAAGCAGGCGTCAAATTGCAACTCGCCTTCCACCGATGGGGTGGATGTTGGGCCACTACTCTTGTTGCGCTTGTAGATGAGCTTGGTGTCGATGCCGAAGCGGTGACGCTTGACTTGCACGGCTTCATTCTGGGCCATATACCCGCTCAACAATCTGCAGATTCCAGCTCGATCGTAGCTCTTGGATATGGCCTCTGCGCTGGCATCCACGACTTCTTCCTCTTCTAATGCGACGTGCGGCAGTGTGTATCCAAACCCAGTCTTTGTGGGCGCGTCAAACTCTTCCCATTCATCGTCAGGCGGAAGAGAGATGAGAGGAAGAGGTGGCGGCGTGCTCTGCACTGCCTTGCGTGACCAGCGACGAAGAAGCGTGGGTCGAGCAGTCGCAATGGCGAATGCAGCCGCAGTCACGGCTCCGCGTAGCGGAGCGTAGTTGGCATTGCTACTGCTGGCTGCGGAGACGGCATCCTCACTTGTCATGGCTGTGGTCACACGAAGTCTGGCATAGTGGCGGCCTTCAGTAGCATGCCACTGTTATTTTGGGCGTTTGACAACAAGACTTGCGTCACAGTGGATCACTTGCTCTGATGTGCTATTCTCTCTATACTTATGCCGTGGCAAAGAGCACGACAGCCATTTGGCCGATGTAGAAGTAGAGAAACTTGGACTGCTCGTGGGTCACGTAGCACGCGACGTTGCGGCCGACACAGCAGTGCCACAGCATGCCGTGGTACTTTTGCTCAAAGTAGCTCTTGATCGCGTGCGCAATGTGCTGCTCATTGACCTCCGTGTCCATCGCGTGCTGAGCCACGTGGATCACCTCGTCTTGGAGATCCTGGTCCATCGTTGACGTCTTGACGACGGGCTTGACGTACCCGACCATCGCGCTCGCTTGTTCGATCGGTCTTGCTTCCCTTTGGGCGTCGATTTGATAGTAAACAAGCTGATTGCCACGGTGACCTTTCACTTGCTCGCGGCTCTTCGTACCACACCTCGCTATAGCCCCAACAGAGCGAATTGATGAACATCTTCTCCATCACCCACGTCAATGGAACCTTCGGTTGACCGCCCGGTATCTCCGAGACCCACACGTGTAGCAGATACAGCTGTGCACCCCATCAACCTCACACCCGTGGAGGCCGCGGATGCGAAGGACCGCGAAGCTGACGCCTGCATTGCCTCGGGTGACCTGGACGGCGCCGTGGTAGCCTTGCAAAAGGCCATTTTCTTTCGTCCGGAGCATGCGCCGTTCCATGCCAAGCTCGCACGAGTCTACTGGGATGCCTGCGACCTCAAGTCTGCGATGGCGTGCTACCGTAAGCTCATTGCCGTGGATCCTCAGCCGTCCCAGCGGATCAAAGACCAGTTCGCATCGCTGCTAGACCTCCACGCATTCTCATTACTGCGGCTGGGCGAGCCGCCGTCCGTGGCGATAGCATACCTCACGGAGGCGATTGCATTGAATTCGTTGGAAGAAACGTTCTGGCTGCACCGCGCTCTCGCCTATATCCAGCTGAATGCGATGGACAAGGCACTCAAAGATGTGGACCACTGTGTCAACCTGAATGGACGCGACGCCGAGTACTTTGTACTGCGCGCCAAGCTCCACTGGAAGCTGCACATGCACGAAAAGGCGACCCAGGACATACACAAGGCCGCACGGCTGCAACCGGACCACCCCGAGGTCATCGCCCATGGGCAGAGGCTGCGGAACGAGTCACAGACCATATATGCGGAGGCATGCCGCCATCTCTTGGTGCAGCGGTTCGCCGAGGCGATCAAGTGTCTCAGTACAGCGGCCGAGATTTCACCCGATGAGACTAAGATCTACTTGCTACGGGCCTCTGCCTACCGAGAGGCAAAGGAGCTGCAGGCGGCGATGAAAGACATCGACCAGGCCATGACCTGCCACAAGCACAAGCTCGCCGCCACACAAGGCAAATCGCCCAAGAAGCAGCAGCAAATGAACTCAATCAGCGAGGCAGCAGAAGACCACACGAAGGAGTACCGCGATATTGTAACGCAGCGCAACTTGATTCTGAATGACCTTGCACTGCGGTTTCTGCAGGACAAGTCGTACCAGATCGCTCTGAACGCGATGAATCAAGTGATCCAGGGCGAGCTCGAGGTTGCATCGCGGTTTAAAGAACCATTTGCGACGCCACAGTACTACGTGAACCGAGGCGACGCCTACAGGGGATTGGAAAACCCGCATGCGGTGAGTGCGTGGTGTAGACGCCTCGCTAGACTCATCTAGTTTAATGTGGGCTAACGCTGTACTCGACATACAAATAGGCACTTGCAGACTATCACCATGCACAGGAGATGGTACCGGAGAACTTGGAGATCCGTTCGCGCGTAGCGCTGATCCACTACCGGTTTGGGATCGAGCTGTTCAACCAGGGACAGTTCGCCAAGGCGGAAGTCGAGTTCGCACGAGCGATCGCCGAAGACGAATCCGTGGCGAGCTACCATGTGCGCAAAGGCGACGCCGCGCGGTACCAGGAGAGGCACCATGTCGCTTGCGAATCGTACCTCGAAGCTGTCCGCTTGAATCCACACGATGCCGACACGAAGAACAAACTGCTGCAGTATGCGGTGGACCCAAATAGGTTAACCGGTGCGTCTGCGGCCAAGAAGACGGAGACGAAATCACCACGCTGCAACCAGTCACAACGTGGTGTGGCGCTTCCTTCAGCGCTGGGAGAGGCGCTACGGATGAGCCAGAAGAAGAACAAAATGGTCAAGGACCTGTATGCAAACCGACCAGTGCTACCCCCGCAGAAAGCCAAGCACCCAGGCAGCTGATGTTGACGCTCGGTCTATTGGTGGCTCAGATGTCTTTATACAGCAGCTCGTACTGCGGGATGTGCGACTTGTCGATGGGACACGACACGACGAGCTTGCCACGCTTTGCGCCTCGGTAGATCACCTGAACGATTGCATCAAGGGGGCGTGAGGAGGGATAGGACGAGCTGACTGACAAACGTGTGCAGATGAGATACCTCCACGAGGTCGATCAGGTCCTGCCGTGTATGGAACGGTCCAATAAACTTGGTGTGGTCAGGAGTGCTAGCACGAGCACGATTGTGTGAATGCTAAATTTATGGACAAAATGAATGCATACTCGAGGTCATCAACTCACCCGTAGTCCACTTTCATGTGTTGTGCATTGAAGAAGAAGATCGTGGCGGGGATCAGGGAGATGTCAAAGTACTGCGCATAGATCGGGAGCTCTTCCGCCTCGATGATGCATATTCTCGCCATTTTAGAGAGCTCGCGCTCGCATTTTGAGAGCTGCGCAGTCCAAATCCATCGTCAACTCCAAGCATTTCAAAATCTGCGCATGGCCAAGCGACCCACGATCTCATCTTGCTGCATGCATGCGATGTCGTCCGCCTTGCCAAAGCGCAACACTAACACTTTATCCTTGGTGTTACGGATTGCATCGTCAATCGCCGCCTTCGTCGTCAGCGCTTCAAGCAAGAGGGACGCCATGGTGGGCGGGGTGCAAGAAGTTTGGGGACCATTTTCTGGAGCGTTTCACGTTTTCATGTGTACCACACCAAATCGTTTAACCTAAAAGGTATCTACGGTACACTCTTGTTTCATCCGCGCAGTCTTCGACCGAGCTTGGCTTGTTCGGCGCGATGGATCTTGGTGTAGTACTGCTCTCGCGACTCAATGTCAGACGTGATAGGTAAGTCGAGTACCGATACAGTGAGATTGTACGCCGTCCGCTCTTCGATCCCGAGCACGCCAATGTGCAAGGCAATTGATCGATTCTGGGCATCCGAGCGTCGAGGAAACCCATCTAGATACGTGTACAGCTTGACAAAGTCATTCTTCGGGTGCTGTGATATCCATGACGCATGACCACGACGTGGATACTTCTCGAGACTGGATAAGAACAGACTCGCGTCTCCACCGACTCGATCCACAGTCAGGTTGACGTTGATCTGGTGCTCGTGCTCGTGGCGGAGGATGCACAGGTGGAAGAAGTGATACTCGTCCAGCTCAACAGTCCCGTTCATCGTCTTGTTAGGCGTGACTCGTTCTCCTAGCTCGATGCTGCGTAGCTGAATCGTTCCATCAGACGCCAGTTGGATCTCTTCAAATTCACATTCTCCTGCCGAGGCTTGGTTCAAGTTGACGGACACGCTGCTCGTGTCCACCAATCCATTGGCAGCCGAGATCAGCGCGACGACTGCAACGATCCACGTGGCTACGAGCTTCCACATCTTTCTTGGTTGCCTGGTGACCCACAAGAGCCTTTACTGTCTGATCCTAGGAACTTGCGGATCGCCGGTCATATTTATCGTCAAAGTGGTTACACTGTAACCGCTCGTATCAGATCTGAGTTATCGGAGCTCTTCAACGTCGACCCCCTGACGACGCGCCAAGATCGGGGGCCGATCCCAGCTCACCGCACCGGTCCTGAGGTTTGCATAGTAGTACTGCTCGGAGGACGTGTCCCATATTTTCTTGTATGCCGCCGCTAGTTGCTCGTCCAGTGCACGCCTTGCCTGCCGCGCTCGGTAGAGTCCTTGCAGGCGCACAGCCGCGATTTCCTCTGTCCATTCTCGCCTCGGTCGCGTGCTGGCTGCTGCTCGAGCCATTATAGCTTGCATCCGAGCTTGCCGAGTTCGAGGGGAGTCCACATCGGTAGCTGCGTTCCTCAGTAGTAGTGGCTTCTCCCATGAGACTTCTTTGGTTCGGGTGTTGTGGTAGTAGTACTTGTTCGTAGTTGGATCGAACAGCCGTTCGTAGACGCTTCGGCACATCTCTAGCAGTGTGGCAAAGCCTTTCCGTCGTCGGAAGGCTCGCTGTACGATTCCTGCTGCCTTTTCAATCGTCAGCTGCTCTTTGAGATCTACCAAACGCTTGCGTTTGAACTCGGCCGCCTCGGCCTGGTCCAGCTCCCCTCGCGCTCGCGGTGTGAGCAGCTCGTCGTCACTCACCCAGCGAGGCTTCTCCCACTTTACTTGCTTTGTCTTGCTATTGTGGTAGTAGAATCGAGATGATGTGGGGTCCCAGATCTTCTCGTACACAGACGAAATCAGTTTGCGAAGTCCGCGTCGAGCGTTGTGCACCCGGACCATGCCCTGGATGCACTTGGCAGCGTAGCCTCGTCGCTCATCGTCGTCCAGTAGCTGGTGTAGCTTGCTAATAGGCTTCTTAATGGCTTGAACATCATCGTCTTGGTTATTCGGTGGCTTGGGGTCGATCAGTTCTGCTCCTCCAAGTCCCTTTGGTTTGTCCCACTGCGTCGCATTTGTGCGAGTGTTGACGTAGTAGATCATGCCAGTGGTTGGGTCGACAGCGCTCTGGAAGACATTGCGGATGAGTTCTCGCATCTGCTTGCGAGCCCGTCGGATGCGCCACATTGTTTGGATCTTGATGAGTGCGTCCTCTCTTGTCAGTGGTTTCTTGGCCAGCTCGGTCTGGATCTTCTCGACAAGGTCCTTGAGTGTCGACGCACTTGCTGCCATGCTTTCGCGCACCTTGACGAAGTCAATAGACCCAGTTGGCGTCCGCATTATCGACGGAGATGAAGATGGTGCTGCTGCCTTGGAGCTGCGTGTGCCAGGTCGTGTTGCTGCCGTCTTTGGTGGAGAGGCCCCAGACGACTGCATGAAGCGCTGTACTTGGGACAGCAAAAGCTGGATCTCCTGCGCGTCCTGCTCTAGGTTGTGGCTATATGCATGTGCGTAGGATAGAGAGGCGTCAGTACCAAGTCTTCAGCGGTAGAATAATGAGGCACTTTGCAACGCACTTGGCCAAGTGCGACATCCAGCTTTGATCCTGATCCACGACGTCTTCGTTCATGGCGCATTTCATGAGTCGAACTGTATGGCCAGCAATGAATCCAGCCGGATGACTCACCATCGATACGATCCCACTGGTGGTCGAGGCGATTGGGCGGATGGCGCAATACAAAGCACTCGTCGCAGTAGTAACCAAGCTTGTGTGGGTCGAACCTGCTCATCAAGAAGGCTTAAGACCCAGAGCTCGTACAACCAAAGCTGATGCCTCGTACTGGATGCAGTGGTGGCAGCGCTTAGTCGCCTTGCCTTGCTTGCAGGTGACTTGGAAGCTGCATATC
>JAADXF010000895.1:0-10610 GCA_023337575.1 Pythium chondricola | reverse complement strand
GTCACTGGCGTCACTTCGTGATGAGCGCTCTCCATTGGAGAGTTTGGAGCGAAGCGGCCTATCGTCAGCGATCCCTCGTCATGCGAGCCAAACCTGCTTGTCCTGCTCACGTGGCATCGTCGTGCGTGCGAGGCACTCATTCCTGCTTGGCATCGTCCGCGAACCACGTTGCACGCTCCGCATTCCGTTGTCGCCATTGCTGTCGCAGCGCCCCGTGCAGTCACTCTGCAGTTATCCGGGTCATCGCGACGCCATTCATCCATTCGTTAACTCGATCTGAATCGCTCGCTGCTCTGGACGCTGGACGGCATCCACTCGCGTTCACTGGACGGACGAACGTGCTCACCGTCCGATCCGGAAGTGCTGACCACTTTCCCAAGGTCCGCCTTTAGTCTCCCGTCGTCGCCGTCCAGAAGCTACTGTACGCTGTGTACAGATCAATTATTATACCCGGGCGTCATCTGATCAGCCCGTCGCCACGATGAACTTCGGCATGCCCATGCAGCTTGGCATTGGCCCCAACGTCACCACATTGGTGACCCAGCCCACCGCGCCGGATCCGTTTGAGAAATCGCCGCTCAATCCCGTCAACATGAGTCTCACGGCCGCGCGATTCACACGCGACAATGCGCCGTCGTCTAAACTACTCGAGCGTGTGCGCGTCGCCGCCGCTGACCTCGCCGAGCTCGCATCCGTACAGGCCGGCTGGCGCTTTGTCTCGGAGAAGAGCAACACGACCATCTACGAAATGAACGGCGCCGTGCTGCCGTCCACCGTGAGTGTCGCGTCCACCTTTGGCGGCGCCGGTGGCCACGCTTCAGATTACTACCTGGTCAAGGCCGTCACCACGGTGCAGGTGGACGTGGACAGCATGCTCGCACTGCTCCACACGCACACGACTGAGCAGTACTCGCTGCGCATGAACCAGATCTTTGGCAAGTACTACCAGAACGCCGTGGTGATCGACCACATGTCGTGCACCACGCCGCCAGCGCAGTTTTTGTCCGAGGACGGCTCGCTCACGACGTTCACCGAGGACGACGCGTACGCGGTCAACTGGCTGGCTCTCAAGGCGGCCGGTGCGATGGACGGCGCCGTCGACTTTACGATTGCCAGCTACCAGGACACATTCCAGCGTGGTGCGCGTGGTGGGCTGGTGCGGCTGGGTCGTACCGCTGCACGAGACCCACCACGTCGAGGCGACGGCACGGACCGCATCATGGGCGTGCACGCGCTGACGTCGTTCAACTTTAAAGATGTGCCAGAGCTGCCCAAGACCAAGAACACGCGCCGCATCCACCTGCGCAACACGGGTTTTGTGGTGGAGGAGACCAACGACCGTGGTGTGTTCCGGTTGTCGTTCTTGATAGCACTCACGCCGACGGCCACGACGCTCAAGTACGCCAAGAAGTTTGACAAGTGGCTCCAGGCCATGGCCATGTGTGTGAGCAACCTGGCGCTGCAGGCCAAGCCGGAGACAGTGACCAGCAAGAAGCAGACGTGGAGCAAGAGCAACCACTGCATGTTGTGTCTGAAAGGCTTCCATGCCTTCCGTCGGTGCCACCACTGCCGTTTCTGTGGTGACGCCGTGTGCAGTAAATGCTCTGGCTTCGTGGACGTGTCCAAGTTGGAGCAGGTGCAGACGCTCCACGGCACGATCCACCCCGCGGCGATGCCAGCACGCAGTGACCAGTTCTCCGAGACGCGTGGCTGTTCGCGGTGTATCCAATCACTGATGGATGGCGTCCACACCGTCAACAACAGTACCAACCAGTCCACCGTGGACCCGCGCCGCCTCTCGAATGCATCCGGTCGCCACAGTGGTGGCAGCAGTGGCCGCGGCTCCAAGCACTCGGCGTCGTGCAGGAGCAACCCAGCGATCCTGACACACGACGACGACGTGCTCTCACTCGACGGCTCGAGCGATCGACCCAGCAGTATTGACAACAGCTTCATCGCGCAGCAGCGGCAGCCGCCGGTGCCTGGTACACGCAACTGCAGCGACGGAATCATGGCGACGGACGATTTCGACAGCTATACGAGTACCCCGGCCTCCAAGGCCCTCCCCATGTCGATACTGGCCAAGCCGATACCAGTGGACCCCAAGAGTTCGCTGTCCATGTCCACTGCCAGCACGTCGTTCTCGTACGAAGAACAGAACATGCGGTCGTCCGGAGCGAGCCACGACGGCCATGGTGCTGCACAGAGGTATGTGCCTAGCACCGCGTTCCACTCGTCACTACCACCGTACCAGCGTCCAACGACCACCGCCCAGGTGCCTGTCGTGAATGACTACACGTTTGAGGCCGACGTGCTTGCGCTCTCTGGCCTCGCAATCCATACTACGCCTCCTCAGCAGCCATTCTACGACGATGAGGTGGATATTGATGGCCCGCCGCACCACTTGGCTCGCTCCATGACCAACATGCGCTCGACGACGTCAATGAACACGCGGCCACCACGCCCCACCGTCGCCAGTAGCAGCTATGGCAGCGACGCGCAGTTCAAGTACTCGATGGTGAGCAGCAAGTCGGTTCACTCGGAGCCAGAGGCCGAGCTGCCACCAGCAGTCGATCCGTACTCACACTCGGGTGGCTTCTATGGGAAACCGAGTGACAACACGCGTGGCACCCGTACCGGTGGCAGCCACAAACTGTTGAACTTGTCGGCTGGTCCGCGGCTCAACAACGCACCTCCGCGTCATCCGTTCCAGCCGAAGATGACCCCACCGATCCAGCAGCAGCAGCAATACTACCAACTGGCGCCACCACCACCGTCCTCGTCGACCAGCTCCATCTCGTCGCACCACTCCGTGGATGCCTCAGGCGACATGATCTCGCGGCCGCAGAGCAGTGCAGGTGCAGGCCAGAATGATATGATCCTGCTCGCACCACCACCAGCACCCGTTGCCAAGCCCGAGCCACCATCAACCCCACCGGCGCCGTTGTCACCACAATTTGTGGTCTTCTCGGACTCACGCCGCGAGTCGATCTTCGTGCGCCCCGACAACGGATTAGACATGATCCCGCTCAAGTTTTAATAGTCAGTCTAGGACGTAGGGACCGTGTTGTGCTTGCTACAGTACGCTGGGCTGGAGGATCGCGACTCCGGCCGCCGCCGACCTTGGATTATACACTAGCGTCGTATTTATCGTCTCCACTCCCACGTGCGGGTATTCTGGACCCCGCATATGAACCACAATGCCGCCGCGTCCGTCTGACGCTGACGGTCAGAGGTATTAATAGTACTACAGCTGAACTTAGTACTTGGTCAATTTACGACGTAAATTTAGTACCGCAGGACAGCGTCAGAATCGAGTCGAGGCGCATTTGCGACCAAGTCAACCCAAAGAAGTGAAGCCATGTCAATTTTCGATGGACGTGCTATGGTCTGGATGGTGGCTGGTTCCGAGGGCAGTGATAATCGCACTATCCCAAAAGATAATCGCACTATCCCATACTGGAACCAAGTACAAAACGTCGATTTCAAGATTAAATTTCATAATAATTCATATTGTCGAAGTCTAAGACCACACTGAAACATCCTTCTTTTCCTGCGCGAGGCGTGATCACAAACCGGCCTCCGGAGCGAAGCGGAGGATGGTCGGCCACTGTAGCGCAGCGGAGGTCGGCCCGGTTTGTGACACACGCAGCGCCACCCACCGGAGCGAAGCGACGGCACTCGGAATATTGGGATAGTGCGACTATCTATTTGGTATAGTGCGATTATCATTTCCCTAGGCGGACGATAGACGCTGTGTCCCTCTGCCCCGGCTATGGTCGGTGTTGACAGGTTGATTGCAGACTGTTCAGATTGGACCCCCACGCTGGTCAGTTGGGTGGAGGCGATTGGTTCTGTATGCCTTGTGTGTCTGCATGTAAACAAGAAACCAAAGCTACGTAGTACAAAGTAGCAGAGCGTCACCTGGGCAACGCTCTCTTCTCTGACTTATCGTCGGATTCCAGCGCAATCCACCGCCAGGCTGCCATGCAAAGAGTGTAAATACACCGCGTTCTACATTCTTCCTGCTTTTCATTGCGTCGTCATCAAACCTATATGAATACGTTAATACTATTTACTGATGATCCCCGACTTCCGTCTTCTCCTTGCCCGTTGTGCTCTGCATCAACGACGCAAAGATGCCATCGGGTCTAGCCAGCAATGCAGCAGGGGCGTCGTACTCGGCGACGCGTCCATGGTCCATGACCAGGATCCGATCACTGTCAGCGATGGTCTCGAGTCGATGCGCGATCGTGAGCGCCGTGCGGCCTTGGAAGCATTCTTTCACAGCCACTTGGATCAAGCGATCCAGTTCTTGGTCCACGTTGGCCGTGGCTTCGTCCAGAACGATGATCTTGGACTCGCGCAGCAGAGCGCGTGCGATGCAGATGAGCTGGCGCTGGCCCACTGACAGGTTCTCGCCCTTCTCCGACACCTGGTACGCGAGTCCGAGCCCCCAGCGGCCGACGTCTTCCATCAAGTGGACCTTGCGCAGCGCCGAGAAGAGCTCCTCGTCCGTCTTCTCGTGGAACGGGTCCAAGTTCTCTCGCAATGAGCCACTAAAGAGGACAGGGTCCTGTGGGATGATGGTGAGTCGAGAGCGCAGCTGCCGGAGCGACACGGTCGCGATGTCCACGCCGTCAATGCGGATCGTGCCGTGCGCGGCTTCGACGGTGCGGAACAGCGCGTTCATCAGCGTCGACTTGCCCGAGCCCGTGCGGCCACACACGCCCACCTTCTCGCCTTCCCTGACGGTGAAGCTCACGCCACGCAGCACGTAGTCGAGCCCATCCCGGTACCTCAAGAACACGTCTTCGAATTCGATCGTGCCGTGCACCGGCCAGGCCGCGGGCGGCGCCGGCGTGGCCAGCGCGACAAGCTTGGAGTCGCCCTCTTCGTTTAATGTGCCGAAGTGGGCGATGCGCTCGTAGGACGTCATGTAGTTCTCGGTCATGCTCGAGAGTGTGAGCAGTCGCTGGAATTGGAGCGTGAGCTGCACGGCGTAGGTGAGCGCGATGCCGACGCTGGCCGAGCCAATCGAGTCCTTGGACGCCACGCACGTGAACGCGACGACCGCGACGACGCTCGTGACGAGCCAGTCGAGGCGCATGGCAAACCACTTGTTGGCCGACTGAAACATAAAGAAGAACTTGGCGTTGAAGTCGAGCAGGTCACGGCACTTGGTCGAGAACTGGCGCGTCATCTTGAACGCGCGGATGCTCTCGATGCCATTGATGGTCTCCGCCACGAGGTTGAGGAACGGCGAGCGTGTGACGCCGTCCAACCGCTTGAGCTCGCGCGACGATGCCAAAAAGTACGCTTGCACCACGTGCGCCACATACAGCAGCGGCGCGTACAGGATCAACGTCGTGGGCGTCGTCACCGCGCACACGACGAACGTGGCCAGCACCATCGTGCAGTAGATCAGGAACGCCAGCGTGTACCACGGAATCGGGTTGTCGATCTGGTCCAGGTCCCGCGAGAATCGGTTGAGCACGCGGCCTACGGGCGTCACGTCAAAGAACGTATTGATCGGCGCGCGCAGTACTTTGCCAAAGTACCGGGTATGCACGACCTGTGCGCACTTGATGCAGATCTCGGTGAAGAACGCAGCGCGCGCCAGGCCGAGGGCGACGGCGCTGCCCCCCACGCCCACGTAGATCCAGAACAACGTCTTCTGGCTGAGGTGGTCCAGTGATCCGTCGGACCAGAACGTGACAAAGTAGTCGGCCGCCACGAGGCCGCACTGGCCCACGACAAACACCACGGCCAGCGCCACGAGTAGCACCACGCCGTTCATGCCCGTGCATTCCAGGAACGACGCGTAGGTACGCCACGTAATGGAGCCGACGGCGCGGTCCTCTTCGGTGATCATCTTCTTTGGTGGTGGCTGGTCCTTCGCGACCACGGTGGTCGCGCGCGAGCGACGTGACGAGCGCACTCGCTCCATTGCTTCAGGTCCGCCATCCGAGAAATCACGTGCGTCCGAGTGGCGTAGCTCGTCGTCACGGTCCTCATCCACGTTAGCTTGCTCATCCTCATCCTCGTCGTCGGTAGTGTGGCTGTGGCGGCGCTCGATCGCCACCGACGCATGGTCTACGAGTAGTGCATTGTCCCTACACGCATCGGCATCGGCATCGGCGTGGCGTGCGGCCTTCTCGTGGGCCTGGTCTTCTAGGAAGGCAAACTCAGCCTTGACCTCGTCGTAGGTGCCGTCCGCGACAATCTCGCCGTCCGCCAGCATCACGATGCGGTCGGCGTGGCGCAGCAGGTGGTAGTGCGCATTGAGCACGAGCAGCCGCGTCTTGCCGGCCACCAGGCCCTGCACGCACTCGGCAAAGACGGCGTTCGCCACGTGCACGTCGAGTGCACTGAGTGGGTCATCAAGCACCACGAGGTCGGCCTCGCGGCGGTACATGACGCGTGCGAGGCTGACACGGGCCTTCTGGCCGCCGCTCAGGTTGATGCCGCGCTCGCCGATCTCGGTGGCGTCGCCGCTGTCCAGGATCTCGAGGTCACGCGTGAGCTGGCACGCCGCAATGACGCGTTTATAGTGGTCCGTGTCGAACGGCGAGCCAAAGAGGATGTTGTCGCGCACCGTGTTGTGCTGGATCCAGGCCTGCTGCGACGCGTACGCCACGTCCCCACGCACAGCTCGCGTGCCGCGGCTCTGGGTCATCTCCCCCAGGAGCGCACTGACCAGACTCGACTTGCCGCTGCCGCAGGCGCCCACGACGATCGTGAGCGAGCCAGGCGCCAGTGCAAAGTTGATGTTGCGCAGGATGGGCCGGGTGGCGTGTGGGTCCCAGGTAAAGTCGGCGTCGTGTAGCTCCACGATGGGCTGGCCTGGAAGCAGAGGCGCCCGTGATATGTCATGACGCGTCCCTCCGTCAATGGCTGGGACCTCGTCGGCGCCGAGGAACTTGGCGATGCGCTGGGAGGAGGCCCAGCCTTCCGACGAGAACACGACCGCGTTCGAGAAGATGGTGAAGGGCTGGCGACACGCGTTTGCGATGGCCAGCAGCGCGAACGCCGTGGGCACGGTCAGTGTGTTGCCCTGGTACACGTAGACCAGCAGACACGCCGCTGTCATGAGCGTCTGCGCGTACGAGAGCGCGACCATGTTGTAGGCACGCAGGTAGTCGTACTTGCGCAGCAGTGCGACCTCGCGCGCGCGGATCTCGGCCACGCGTGCCTCGATCGAGTCCTCCCACGCATACATTTTGATCACGCGGATGCCCTGGAGCACCTCGTTGGTCACTTTGACGCGCTCGCCGGCGACCTGCAGGATCTCACGACGCGTGAGCCCGATGCGCCGCGAGTTGGTGAGTGCGAACGTGAGGATCGCGACCGAGCAGACACCAGCGGCCAGCGCCACGAGGAAGCTCATGAGAAAGCCTAGCAGTGTGCACGCCACGAGGATCATGATGGGCGAGACCACGACCCAGATGCCGATGGCGTACGCCTCAAAGAGCCGCTCGCTGTCGACGCCGGCGAGCGTGATGGTGTCGCCGCTGTTCATGGCCACGCGTGCCGCCGACGTGAGCTTGAGCACCTTCTGGTAGACACTGTTGACCGCGACCATGCGCGCGTTAATGCCCGCCCTCGCGGTGAGGTACATGCCATAGTCGAGGGTGTTGACACTCACGCAGGCGGTGACGGTGAGCAGCGCGGCGAGGCCGTACCCGGACTCGAGGCCGAGCAGCGTTGGCTCATCGCGCAGGAACTGGAGCAGCGCCTTGATCAGCAGAGGCTGCAGCATGGTCGCGGTGCCGCTGACCAGGTGCAGCACGATGGCCACGCCCATCTTGTCCTTGGTCGAGTTCCATAGAGCGCAGTAGATTGGCACGGGCTTGGCAGAATCGGTGTGGCTGGCCGCGTGCTCAGCGTAGTGCTTGTCGAAACGAGCCTGCAACACCGCTGCCTTGTCGATGGCAGGCAGCTCCCAGACGTCGTCTTCTTCGATGGGCTTGTTGTGGCCGCGCGTGATCGCAGGGTTCACCCACCACAGTGTGAACTGAGACAGCCAGTTGGCCCGGTCCAGCGGACTGCGCAAGTCGCTCTTCCACGGGTCGTCTTCTGCAGCAGTGGAGCCGGCCGAGTCCACGCGCGGCGATTGCACGGCGACGTAGGCGTCGTCGGGCGGCGGTGGCTTGGTCATCGGTGTCTTGAGGAGCTCCGTATTTTACTATTAAAATAGTCAAGATCCTTGCTGCGTGGGGGCAGATTGTGGAATGAACTGCTGCGGTGGATGATGTGACCGTGGACGAACGGTTGCGGGCGGGGTCGAGTGTGGACGATGAGATCGGGTGTCATCTTTGGCCTGGTGCGTCGCCGAGCCTTTTGGCGAGTGAGCTCGCCACTGCCATTCGTGGCGCGTGGTTGGTGCTTTGTTTGGGTCACGGCTTCACCTGATCCGACCGAAATTCGGGTCGCGCTGGAATTGGGTACAACAGATAGATCTATTTTGGGCATATAGCGAGACGGGGCCCAACCTTGTCATCAGCGGTCTCGTGAGCCTACCATGTCACAGCAGGTTCATGGTGCCCAATGAAACGACACGCTTTCAGTGTGATGCATCATGCTGCATGATTCATGCATGCTGTGGCCCAAGCAACCATGGTGCACAGTGCAGTATTATAATAAAACCGCAAGGTACTTTGGAGTACTACGTACGAAACAGTAGTTCAGTCGAGCAACATGGATCGCAATAGGACAGGACCACGAGTATCGTATCGGATACAGTGTGGTGTCATCAGGCAGCCATCTCCCACAGCTCGTCCAGGTCCTCATCCGCGTCTTCGTGCTGATTGTCGTGGGGCTCTTGGTCGTTTTGCTTGCTCTGCACTCTCGGACTCTCGTCGTCCTGATTCGAAGGAAGGACGGGTCGGCGAGGCGAGTCGCCTTTGGTCGTCGTGTCGATCGCCATGATCGGTGCCGGTGTAGTAGGTGTAGGTACCCGCAGCTCTCTCACAAAGTCTTCAAACTCGGCGACGGTCTCGAACGTCAGCCCCGCCAGCTTTTCACTTGGGTGGGTGAAGGCCTCACCGCCCACGTGGAACACGAACCCGTCGCTCTCCCCGTCGCTCTCCGCGCCATACTCGTATGGCATCTCGTCCTCGTATTCACCGTGGTAGTCTCCGTCGAGTGGGTCTGGCTGTGCGAGGCGCACGCCCTCGGTGCTCAGGACGATCTCTCGCTTCATGAGGAACTTGTCGCTCGCGACAAACAGCACGTGGCACACGGCGTCGTGCTGCAAGTGGGACACGTCGATGGGCACACTCCCGGTCAGACAGCCACCCGCATGGTCGCCGCTGTCGTCGTCATCGTGGAGCCTGCGCTGATTCGAGGTGAGGTCTTGGCTCCTGGTCGCAGGGTGGTCCACGTCGAGACTGTCCCGGAGCAGAATGTGATTCTCGTAGTGCGGTTCCTCGCTGCGAGGCTCGGTATCAGCTCGCCAGATGAGCTGGAAGTAGCCGTGGAGTGTGGAATCGATGCGTGGCAGGTAGTAGCGAATGCGCAAAGGCGACGTCAATTGGTGCACACTGCCTTGCAAATCTCGTGGGAGTTGGTCGCGCTTCGGTTCAAAAGTGACCGAATAGTCTGGAGGAACTGTCTGGCTCTCCTCGTCTTGGTTGGGAGAGGAAGAGCCTGGAGGATTGACGAGCAGCTGCAATGCCAAACGCTCAATCTCGCGTTTGCCCTCGCGGAGGAGATGCAGCGCTCGTGCGATTCGTTCGTGGCTAGTGCTCGGCAGCGACTTGGTGTCGAGAGTGCCCGGTACCTCAAGGTCGATGCCGTCAATCTCTGGTGGGATAAGATCCACCGGTAAGAGGCCGAATGCGTCACGGTGCATTTCCATGTGCTTGGCGTGGCGCAGGAACAGGAAGGAGATGAACGAGAGGTTGCCTGTAACACAGGCGCGATGCACCGCCGTCCACCTGACCGAGTTGCACTCGGTAGTCTTGAGCGCAGTAGGAGCAACGTGAAGCATAAGCTCGATAGCGATCTGTAGCTGCTGGTACTGCTGCGGCGTCGTGATCTCCACACTCAGCGCTGCGTGGATGGCGTCTTCGACCTCGTTCTGGAGCTCTTCCGTGGTGATCTCGCCGTCGTGAAGGTCTGCTAGCCGCTCAGAGAGCTGCTCCTTGAGGCGCTGCGTGTCGCCATCTTGCACGCAGTCGACGAGAGTGCTTCCGCTGTTCCCCATGCTTTGTGTTGATTTTGTCAAATGTGATTGCCATTGGAGTGATGGAATGCGACCTTTCACACCTAGACGAGATCTTCGATCGATTTATGTGGACCACCTCAAATGTAGCCATCATTGGCGTGAACCACAACTACAGTGTACTGTACTGATCACAAGAGGCCGTCGTCAATTACGTCATGCACGACAGATTGGCAGTGCGCACGTCAGCCTGATTCCCTTGTGGCTTGACTTCGCATTGCTGACAAAGACGATGGCATGCAATGGAGGCGTCAACGGTGTCGTGGAGAAATACCTAGTATGTACTGTTGTGGAGCATTCAAGGCGAGGTCTCTGCTCTGTAAGACAACGATGGTAGTGTGCGCTGATCAGCACTAGGGTGCTGCGGTTTCGGTTGCAGTCG
>JAADXF010000894.1:0-10623 GCA_023337575.1 Pythium chondricola | reverse complement strand
GATACTCGACAAAAAATAGGAATCCCTCTGGATCTCTGGACGGAGTTGAGCTCTGCCGGACATCCTGGTCCGGAATTGTCACGTCAAGTGGCTCTGGAAAGGGAGCGTTGAGCCTGGACAAACTGTCGTCCCGTCGGTGAATAAGCCGCCTTAGCTGGCATTCTTTAGAACGAAAAATGGCGTTCTTTAGAACATAAGATCGAAACCGGTATACCTCCGGTTCCGATTCCACACTCTCTGTTAAAACCGCCCAATCCCACACAACCTTTCAAGATCCAGCATCGAACATGGAAAAATGGAGACGTTGGCCACCACCGAGGAGATCATCGAGCTCAGTGCGCTGCGGCCATGGCAACAACCGCACAACGAGCCACCACCACCAGCCAGCAACCATGAGGACAAGTACGCACCTCTGTTTCCCTGTGACGCGCATCTAAATTCACGCATCGCGCTGTGGAATGGACCGATTTGGACCGTGAAAGCCGACGCGATCGTCAACTCGACGTACGAGTCGCTGCGGGATGTCTCGGGGCTCTGCCGCAAGATCATAGACGCTGCTGGCAAGGAGATCTGGACCGAGTACGAGTCTGCGGGTCAGTGCCGCACAGGCGAGGCCGTGCTCACACGCGGGTGCCGCCTGCCAGCGACCAAGATCATCCACACAGTGAGTCCGCGATACAACGCCAAATACCACAACGCCGCCGAGCACGCGCTGCACATGTGCTACCGCTCGGTACTGAGTGCTGCAGTGGAGCATAAGCTACGCTCCGTGGTGTTCCCTTGCGTCTACACCAAGCGCAAAGCATACCCACGCGACGAGGCCACCCACATCGCTGCTAGGTCGGTACGGCGGTTTATGGAACACTACCGCGACGAGTTCGATTTGGTCGTGTTCTGTGTGGACACGCTCGAGGATCAGCTCATTTATGAGACCTTGCTACCGCTCTACTTTCCTCGCACACGACAGGAGCAACAGCAGAGTGTCGAGATGCTGGCGACGCGCGACCTAGGTAATGAGTTTGGTGAACCTATCATCCGAGAGCGCAAGATCCGCATCGGTGAAAGCATCGGGCCTGGCCATAATAACCAGTCCGACCACGACGACGCGCCGTCGGATGATGATGTTGATGACAAGGACGATGAAGACACGGCGGTGCAGAGTTTCTGTGAGATGACCGCAGACCCGGACATCGAGCGACTCGAGAGACTGCAGCAACTACAGCAGCAGCGCCAACGCCAACTGGAACGCGCCAACCAAAGCAAGCTGCAGGCGCTCAATTACCAGGCGGCGCTGGCCAAGGCACAGCAACATAGTTTCGACGACCTCAAGAAGCTACGGTTTCTATACAATGCAGGTGTGGACCACTCGGGTGCTCCCGTGATTGTGTACATGGCGAGTCGTCTGCCTACGAGCGACGTGGACCTGGACCGGGTGATGCTGTTCATCATCCAGACCATGGACGCCGTGGTGGACAAGCGGTACAGTATCCTGTACGTGCATACCGATGCAACCGATGAGAACCAGGTGACGGCGGTGTGGCTCAAGCGGCTCTTCAAGACCTTCTCGGCCAAGTACCAGCAGAACCTGGCCTTCTTCTATATGTACGAGCCGAGTCTGTGGCTCAAGCTGCTGGTGCTCGTGGCCAAGGGCTTTGTCAGCAGCGCGTTCTACAAGAAGATCGTGTACTTGTCGTCACCCAAGGATCTGGGCAACGTTGCCTCCCGACTAGATCTGCCGCACTACATTTGCCCGTGAGTATGCGAGTGTGGGGTCTTGTGGATGGCGATGGTATCTAACGTTTCTGTGTCTGGGTCCATAGCAGCAAGAGTGAAGAAGATGCCACCAGCAACCAGCGCAGCAATGACAGCACCTCGAGCGAAGCGGGCCACGCGTCGACCTATGGATCTGCTGCGGTGTTGTTTGCCCACAGATCCGCCGCGATCATGTAAATGCAGGCAGACAGCTTGGTTGCACTCTTCCTGCAGAACTTCAAGGTAGCCATGTCTACTGATGCCATTCTTGTATAAATCACGTCTATCTTCGTAATATCATCATCGTGCGTAGCTCTTCAACAAGATCACACATAAATAATTCACGCTGACACCAAAGGAAAGCCACCCACCCTCTCGACCAAGCTCCTAACTTTTCGGCGCCGTGCTCCAACAGCCCACTGCTCCACACGACAAGTGTGGGTGAATCATCCATGTGCTTCTCGGAGCAGAGACGCAACGGGCGAGCAAGGGGTGCATCGCAGTCATGTCGTCGCAACATCAAGACCAGGGTCCAGGGTGGTGCATCGTTGCACTGCTGCCGGCCGTGTTCTTGGACGTCGGGGTGACTGCTGACATGGTGCTGCAGCGCCAAGTTGAAGCGCTCCAAGCTGTGCTGGTAGAAGCACCATGACCAAAGCAGCCTAGACTAACCACTCGCTCGAATCTGGGCTTGGTGAGTGTGATTCGATTCTCTTGACGATGAATGCTGCCACGCGGTGCTCCACAGTGGTGACGCCAGCGTATGGTTTGTATCGCTGGTCTTATTACCACACTCTGAGCATCGCGTGGTGTCATCGATCATCAAGAGAATCCGAGTCGTGTTCAGAAGGCAGTGGACAAGAGTGAGCGTGGCCTGGGTACTGACATGGGGTGGTGGGGTCTAGTACTGCACTGTACATCCATGCTGTCGATGGAGGGTGATAATGACCAGGTCAACAAGAGAGTGGGGGTCCTTTGGTCAGTACGGTGACTCTCTTTTATGCCTGTGTATCTGTCTGTATCTCTTTGTGTTTTATAGTGCGAGCTGGTGCGCTCGCGAGGCGCGTCGCACGATCAACAGCGATTGCGCGTCGGAGCTGGCCACCAGCGTGTCGCTCGCGGCGTGGAAGTCCATGCAGCGCCACGGAAGGAAGCTGGACACAAGGGGCTGCACGTGGAGACTGCGGGCGTGCACGTGCTTGGCGTACTCGACGGCGTCGCCACCCGGTCGCCCGTGGTGAAAGTCCCAGGCCAGCACCGTGGCGTCGTCGCCACTGGAGAAGAGCAGCCGCGGCGACGTCTGGTGTAGTGCGAGCGTGCGAACTGCAGTGTCAACAGCGGTGGAGTGAGTCGGGTCATTGATGGACACACCGTTTGTTGGTCATACCTGCTCGTTGGTGCTTGGCTTCGACGCGGAACGGCGCGTCCAGCCGGCGCAGATCCCACAGCGCCACGCGGCCGTCGTCGCTGCCAGTGAAGAGCAGCTCTGGGCGCGTTGGATGCGTCTCCACACTCGTCAGTGCGCACGTCGGGGCCGGGCTACAAGTAGGTCCACGTCCACACATGGTCAGTCGCGTCGTCCACACCTCGTCCACACCTCGTCCACAGGTCAGTACTCACTCGGACGCGGTGGCCACGGGGCAGTTCTGGTTGGCGTTGACGTCCCACAGCCGCAGTTGGCTGCCTGGCGCCGCGCCGACCGTCACCGCGACGCTCTCTCGCGCCAGCATCTTGACACCGTGCAGCGCCAGCCGACTCGAGTCCTCGTTGCGGATCATCTGTGCGCTGAATCCACTGCTGTGGCCGCCATCTTCGAACCGCAGCCACGCCACTTCGCCGCTCTCGGCCACAGCCACAAGCGCAGAGCGGTTGGTGTGGACGTCCAGTGCGGTCGCACTGCGAGAAAACAGCTTCGTCCACTGTGGGGCGTCCACACTGTGGACGACGCTGCTGTTGTCGGCGCCAACGCTATACGCGTGGACGCTGCCATTGGACGACGCACTGAAGAGCAGATTCGCAGACCCTGTGGACACGAAGCGCAGTGCATTCACGTCGCCGGCGTGTGCCGCCTCCGCGACGCTGTGGAGTTCACACCGACCGCGGTCTTTGCGTTGGAGCTCTCCATGTACGGAACTAGAATACACACAGTCTATCAGTATGGACGTGCAGAACGAGTGCGTCTCCAATGAGAGCTCGTAAGTACCTCATCTCCTCGCGGAGCGCGTCTTCTTCGGGCGTGGAGACCACGGGCAAGTACAGCGCGATGGCATTCGCGTCGCCGACGGCGAGCAATGGGAGCCGCTCCACGTCGTCGCTTGTAGCGTCCGCTGGACGCGCGTCTTTGAGGAAGCACACAGCGCTCGCGCTCTCGCCGACAAAGTGCGTGGAGACCGCGGCGGCGGCCGCCGCTTGCGGCGCCGAGTAGCTGCTCAGCGTCATCGCCATTTTTTTGCCTTTGCGGATGGATGGCGGGAACCTCTATAACAAGGTGGCATTCGTATCGCATAATAATCGAGGGAACGAGCTCAGAGTTTCTCCGATCTGATACATGGATACGTCTGAGTCCAGGAGCTTGTCGTTCCGTGGAAATCATGGAATGGATCAATACTGATCGTCGATGAAGTGGTAAAGTCTATTGAAGGGACGCTACCGTGTGCGGGGTGCGTTCTTACTCGGCCTTGGGGGCGCGGCGGCGCTTGGTGACCTTGTCGTTGCTCGCGGGCGCAGTCGCTGGCTTGGCGTCGGTCTCCTCCTCCTCGTCCTCGGCCTCCGAGTCGCTGCGGATGTCCTTCTCCACGTTGCCGTCCTGGAGCGTCTTGGCCACCATCTTGGCGATGAGTATGCCCCAGAAGACGTGCAGCGCGAGCAGGAGGGTGAGGAACGAGAGGAACGCGAACCAGTACCACCACCAGGTCACCGCGGAGGAGCCCACGTACGATCCCTTTTGCTGGATCGGCACGATGATGTCGTCAAATGCCGTGGTGTACACCGAGTAGATGATGTTGTAGCCGAAGAAGCCCCAGCGCACGATGAACCACACGACCGCGAACGAACCGAAAAACAGGTTGGCCAGCAGCTCCCACTCGAGGTACACAAACACCTTGGCTAGAATCGATAGGAGGGACCCACGTCAACCAAAACACGAGTCAGTTGGTGTTCAGCACGTCCTCACCAGACTCCACATGCAACCCTACCGGTCTCGAGCAGCAGGTCGTTGACCTCGTGGATCTGGAGCACGCACATGCCGACACGCGTGATGTCGAACGCGTAGGACGTGGCCATGAGCGCGACCGTGGTGAAGTGGTGCAGCAGCATCTCGGCGTTGTCCTTGCGCTTGACGATGTAGTGGTTGTTGGTCAAGTTCAGCATAAAGTCGACCGACTGGAGCCAGAACGCGATGTAGAGCATGTAGTACCAGCGCATGGGCTCGCCCGTGGCGTGCGGCCAGTGGGCGTAGTAGCCCGCCGGGTTCATCCACCAGTCCTCGCCGTAGCCGATGTAGAGCCCGATGGCCGAGAGCGTCGCCACCGCGACGTTCTTCCACAGCGACTCGCGCATCTTGACATGCTTCTCCTTGGTGATGTGCTTGTGGCGCACAAAGTAGTCGGCGATCGGCGTGATGATGAGCTTGTCCCAGACAAAGTGGTAGACGTAGAACGCCACGAGGCAGAGGCCGAAGCGCTTGGCCTCGAGCACGGGCTCGCACGACGTAACGTAGCACGGCATGCTGATGCGTGACGCGCCGCCAAGGGTTTTTTCACAAGTGCGGGCGGGAGGAGGAGGCAGTACAGTAGTGGGGACTTGCACGCGTTGCGGTCGACAACTTGGACCACATAATACACCACGGTGTTTTAAACATCATGTGTATAAAACGTTTTGGTAGGTTGACGTCGTGGAAACACACTGTTTTATACATGCATGGCACAACCAGTGACACGTGATGGCATGGAGATGGGTCGGGTGAGATGTGGCGGAGCTCCATGGAAAAGTCGACCATGGCATGACCGTATTGCCAAGGATATGGATCCACTACTACCGAATGAAGCCATTTGCCACACACACACACGCACACAGAATGAAACACTGCACAGCATCATGCTGCTAGGTCTTCCAAGGGAGCCGCGATGAGAACTGTTCGAACACGGAGACTGGATACCACCATCACCACCACCACCGACCTAGGACCCTGAGTACTAGTTGGCACAGTATTAATACCGTCGTCTGCCTCGTGTCATTTTTAGCTCCTCGACTCGCGACACGACCGGTCACGAGAGTCCGTTTCTTCTGCCCTTATCAACCCGCCGACCGCAGCAATTCGTGTAGGCGGTGAATAGATGCAGGCGCCACCACCTCGCCGCCCAGGCAGCCCAGGGATCATCCTCTTCGATGAACAAGACCACGGCCGCCAGTACGGTTCGTCGTTTAACGAAGACCCACTCACGCCGCTGGACTCGATCGCGTCCCCTGCCATCTACTACCAGCAACCAACCCAGTATGGCGACCGCAAGATGAGCAAGCCTGGCTCTCCGAGCTCACGGTTCATCCACAACCCGGACCAGGACACGCCCATGATGTACCCGGATGACGAGAGTGGCAGCCGCTTTGCGTTCTTACGCCGCACGAACCCACAGATCGTGATTGCCGTGATCGCTGGTGTCGGTCTGGGTGTTATTCTCTCGCACCTCGAAGCCTCCGCCGACATCAGCAAACTGGTGAACCTACCAGGCGAGGTGTTCCTGCGGTTGCTCAAGTGCTTCGTCATCCCGATGGTCTTCTGCAGCCTTTCGACGGGCGTCGCCAACATCGTGCTACTGGGCAAGGTCTCGGCCGTGGGCACACGCACCTCCCTCCTGTTCCTGTGCTTTTCTGGCGCTGCCGCGACGCTGTCGCTGGTCGTGTCGATGGCACTGCGCCCACTCCACGCGCACGACCAGTTCGAGCCGCCGGCCAAGCAGCGTGCGTTCATCCACGTGCAGTGCGCGGACGGGTACTACATGGAGCAGTCGAGCGACGCCAAGCTGCGCTGCGCAGCCACCTCCATGAGTAACCGCACGGAGTTTGAGATCCTGGACCTCAACGGCGTGATCCTGGACAACGCCGTCACCAGGGTCACCATCACCGACCAGGTCACGCGCATCTTCCAGTCCGTGTTTCCGGACAACATCTTCAAGAGTTTTGAGAGCGGCGTGCTGCTTTCGGTCATCATGTTTGCGATCGCGTTCGGCGCCGCGGCGATGCGCGTGAGCTCAGAGCATAGCAGTCCACTGCTGGAGCTGCTCAACCAGATGAACAAGATTTTTTTCTTTGTCATCGCCAAGCTGATCGACTGGAGCCCCCTGGCCGTGCTCTCACTCATCGCTGGCTCGCTCTCGAGCCAAAAGTCACTGTCCGAGGCCGTGAACCACGTCGGCGTGCTCGTACTGAGCAACATGATCACGGTGGCGATCTTTGAGCTCGTGTTCTACCCGATCGTGCTCTGGGTGACGACGCGGCGCAACCCGTTCAAGTACATGCGGCAGATGCTACCGTGTGTGTACTTTGCATTCGGCAGCGCGTCGTCCGTGGCCACGCTGCCCATCACGCTGCGCTGCGCCGAGTCGACGCACGAGATCTCCCGCAGCCTGCTGCGCTTTGTGCTTACGATCGGGTGCTCGGTCCACATGAACGGCGAGGCGATGCAGTTCCCGAATGCGATGGTGTTCTTGGCGACCACGTCCATGTCCGAGATCGAGCTGGGCTGGGTCCAGATGGTGCTGATCGTGCTGGTATCGCTGCTCAGTTCGATCGGCGTCGCGCCCATCCCGAACGGCGGCCTCGTGATGATCTACTCGATCTGGGCCACGATCTTCCCGAACGAAGAGATGCCGGCGTCCTACTCGTTTCTCGTGGCCATCTACTGGTACCTGGATCGCGTCAACACGGCCTGCAACGTCGTCGGCAACACGTACGTCGCGCGCATCGTCGCCGAGCAGGTCGACGAGACCTGTGAGCTCACCCACAACCAGCAGTAATTAGGCCTTTACTTGAATACACCTTGTTTTGCACACATGGATCCCATTACCACCTGTTTATGAAACCGGATACGAGTTGATGGAATAATACTTGGGCGTCGAAATGGCCATGGGATTCAGCGCAGGCGGTCCCCCCAAAAAACAAGGCTAGCATCGACAAGTGGAAGCAAGAAGGCGCACTCTGTAGCTGTCGCACTATCAGCCGCACTATCAGACGACGTCAGCGCGTTGGTTGGGTGGCGACGCCGGTCGTGTGGTGACCAAGGGTGGCGACCACGTCTTCCATCTTCAGATCAAAAAGAGTAATACGTACCGGTAGGACGACCTGGGACGTGTCTGACCCGACCCGTATCTTGATCGACCCGTTACGATCCAGCATGGTTCGGCCGGTGACGATGCCCTGCAGAGGACACCGGGTGCACCCTCACGTCGCGCCCAATGCCTATAATACCTCTCCGACGACCGTTGAGGACATCCACGACAAGGCGCTGATACGCATCGCAGGCACCACGCTCTTCTTTACTGCGTGGCTTCGCATCAGTGCCTATTACCAGCGACTGCCGCATAATTCCACCCACTCGAAACCGCATCTTACACCACCGGAGATGCCACCGGCAACGCCAGCACAGAGAGCACATCACGACTGGCGACCTCTTCGTGCTCCGTCGCACGTGCATTTATTCACTGACCCAGTGCGGACGGACCCTTCATCCACCGTCGGCTCGTCACGTTACCCTCCATTGTTTGCTTCGTCTGCTTTGACGGATCCGTGGTCTCGAAGAGTCCCTTCTTCAGCCGACGGATGTATGTGCAGATGGACTGCAGCGCTCGTGGTTTGTACTTGGCTGGGTGTTTCTGACTAAGCCGGACGAGAATCTGCTGGTCTTCCTGAAGCTGGTGGACGGAGTGCTTTACCCAGCGGCTTGCCAAGCGCTTCTCATCCGATGACCATGGCCCCGCGATGCCCGTTCCGTCTGGCTTGTTGTCCATTGGGGGACTTTAGACTACTAGCATCGGCATCGCTAACGCCATAGTATGCCGGTGACGTAGTAGCTGGGCCCTCTTCACACTGCCGTCACCGTCATAGACTATGCCGGAGCTATTCCGAATTCCACACAAAAAAGGCCAAAAATACCCCCTGCCTCTGACCAGGGGGTATTTGGGCGGTCGATTCCGTCATAGAGATCAGCTTGAGGTGGCGCTTCAACATGATTGCACCAATGGTGATGTACATGATTCTACGCCGTCGCAGCCTTGCTCGCCACCAGGCAGCCGCTCGTCGCCGCGCAACAGCCCGATGTTTCGCGATTCTCGTCCAGGCCATCGTGGTGTGTGCATTGCAGGACAGTGTAAACACCAACACTCGGAATCTACAAGCTTTCCCTCGCTCGTCCGCGTGGGCGCGCTTCATGCTCTCTGCTTTCGCGTGCGCAGCAGACTTTAGGGCGGTATTTCGAATGAACCGCCCTCAATTCGTCCAGTTGTGTGCAGTCCTCGACCCACATTTGCGTCGCCAACGGACTCGACTCCGGGAACCCATACCTATTGCAGTCCGTGTGGCCATCTTCTTGGTGTTTGCTGGGAGTGGAGCGTCGTTCTCTGTTCTTGGTGCCCAATTCGGTGTTGGGCTGTCAACTGTCTCAGCGATCATCCATGAAGTCGGCAAGGTCATTCGGCAGCAACTACACACCTACGTACGATTTCCTCGTCGCCCACATGAGATGATGGCGGCAGCCATTCGGTTTGAGGACTCACACGGTGTCCCTGGTTGTATTGGTGCCATGGATGGGTGCCATATACCCATCCGCCAACCAGCGGTCAAGAAGAGCGCGAAATTCTACAATCGTAAGGGGTTCTACAGTCTCGTATTGAGCGCAGTAGTCGACACTGAGCGTCGCTTCATCGACATCGACATCCGTTGGCCAGGCTCCGTTGGTGACAGTCGCGTGTTCTACAACAGTCCAATTGGAGAGCTCGCAGCTCGTGATTGGGATCTGCAGAACGACTCACTTGCGTGCAGTGTACAGATCGGATAGGAAGAGTACGTTGCCATCGCGTTCTACCTACTTGCAGACTCAGCCTACGCTAACTCTCGAAGCGTTGTGACTACGTTCGAAGTTGCTGAGGTCGAGAGCGACCCAGTCATTGCTGCTTTGAACAAGAAACTCGCCGGTATGCGCTACGTAGTTGAGTGCGCGTTCGGCATCCTAAAGTCGAGATGGCGAGTCCTCGGAAAAGCAATCGAGTTTGCTCGAACGAATCACGAGGCCGTCCCAACGCTTGTTACGGCGCTGTGCATTTTGCATAATTTTTTGATCGACCACGATGATCGCTCTTGGGATGCTACCACTGAGGCCCAGCATGCGGCGTTCTACATGAACAACTACCTGAGAACCCAAGGCGTGTCCGCACACAAAGATGTTTCAGACGACACGATCAAGATGAGAGACAATCTGTTGAGGTGGTTCAGATATCGAGACTCTGTTCGTCAAGTCAAACCATGAATCTTTTATTTGAATCACTCCTTTGAATCAAACAGCATTCGCATCAGATCTCTGTCTTTCTCATTCTTCTCTCTCTGAATGGCTGCCTCTTCACGAGCCATATCTTGCAGAGTGCGCATCGCCGTCGCCATGACCTTGTTCATTACCTCCTTCAATTCTTCGACCTTCATCCTCTTCTTGTCGGGCGACGTGTCTGACCCGCTTACAGTGTTGCCACACTTCGCCGAGGCTGCATCTGAAGGCGCTGTCGCCTCAACACCAATCGCAACGCCACTGGTCATCGGTTCAACAGCAGGATCGTCCGCATGGATCTCGTCCATGATCGAAAAGCACTCTTCGCTCATTGCAACTCGCTT
>JAADXF010000893.1:0-10661 GCA_023337575.1 Pythium chondricola | reverse complement strand
TCCACGCTAACCGCACTGAAGGATGCACAGCCGAAGCGATGAGCGGAGCGGAGCGTAATGGGCACCTCAACGTGGTCGCATTTCTTCGGGAGAATCGCAACAACATATAACGTAAACGACCAGTTTCTGGTCCCTAAATCGACACCTAAGAAAACTCCCAACAACTCAGCACCGGCAAACCGAATGCAGAATCTGAAAAATGCTCCGAAAAGCTCGTTTTCCCCACTTTCCAGCCATGCTCTCAAAACACGCTACATCATCGTTGCGACAAAGCTTTGGTTTTTCAAAAGTGGCGGACAAAATTTTGTTGACCAGTTTTTGGTCCGTTTTTCATTTGATTTTTGTATGGTCTGCTTGGTTTTTTGATGGGTTTTTCGAATAACCATCTGGTTTTAGCAATTTCAACCAATCAACTTCCGCATTGACAATGGACCAACAACTGGTCGGGGGATCAAAAACTGGTCGTTTACGTTAGGCGACTTTGACAGGGTTGTGACAGCGCTCAAAATGAGGATAACGTTGATTTAGCCTTAAAATCACGTTTACGTTAAAAACCCACTCTGAATGTTCTTATCACGAGCCCACTACGCAAGACGGTGAAAAGCAGCACCATGGCTCCGTTCAAGCCTCCGTCATGGTACGCTGTGTATCTCTGCGCGGGTGCGAGCCGAGCGCCGCTGATCTTTCCCTGTTGGCTCACTCATAAATCTATGAATGTATCAGGGCCGCCACACCATCGCGCACGCGTCGCCACGCCAAGCTGGAGGTCATGAAAGACGGCCACGTCGTGGAAACCTTGGCGATTGGCCAGCAGGCGTGCTACCTCCTGGGCCGCAACGAGGACACGTGCGACTTTGTGCTCTTGCACCCGTCTACTTCTCGCCAGCATGCCGAAGTCGGGCACAATCGCGAGGGAGACGTGGTCGTCATGGACCTCGAGTCGGCGCAGGGGACATTCTTGAACGGGAAAGAGATCAAGCCACAGACAGCGCAGCGGCTCAGAGGTGCGTTGCATTGGTGCATTAGCATGGAGGCATTAGAGCGAGTCCTAATCATTGTTTGCATGTTTTTAGAGGGCGATCGACTCGAATTTGGCGCGAGTACGCGGAAATATGTCGTCAAAGATCTCGAATTTCGAGAAACGGAATTGGAAAATGACGCACCGATCGAGGCGACGCTGGTCGAGGAGGAGCTGCCCAAGGGATTCGGAAGTGCCAAACAAGAAGAGATCGAGCCAGCGCCGCTTGACGCTGCTGCAGCGAGGAAGAAGGTGCGGTAGGATGCATGTAATCAACTTGGATCGATGACACTAATAAAATTAATCATGTAGCGGCAAGATGAGATCGCAGCAATGACAGCAGCGATGATGACCACGCCAGCGCAGACGCAAGAGCAGCAGCTGCGTATACAGAAGGAGAATGAAAACCCTATGCGAACAGCCGAAGCAGAGCGCGAACAGGACGACGACCAAGAAGACATTGACGATGAAGACAGTGATGACGATGATGACGGTGCAGGTGCCAAGGACGACGTGGCGCAGCGGTACGGTCTACCGATCGCCAACGACGTGGTGCTGGCTGGCCACAGTAAGCTGGTATCCTGCATCGCGGTGGATGCGCCTGGCGCTCGTGTGGCCACGGGTTCGTTCGACTACCACGTGAAACTATGGGATTTCGCTGGCATGACCCGCAGCATCCGCGCCTTCCGTGACGTGGAACCGGACGAAGGTCACCCGATCGTAGCGCTCAGTTACAGTCCAACGGGTGACCGCCTGCTGCTTGCCACGGGCGGCTGCCAGCCCAAAGTCATCTCCAGAGAGGGTGTCGAGGAGGTCCACTTCGCCAAGGGCGACATGTACGTGGTGGAGATGGTCAACACCACGGGCCACACACACACGGTGACCGGTGCAATGTGGCACCCGCACGTGAAAGAGCAGATGATCTCGAGTTCGCTCGATGGCACTGTGCGCGTGTGGGACCTGAATGGCAAGAGCAGCCTCGGCAAGCTCGTCAATGCGTCCGTTCTCAAAGTCAAGAGCAAGCGAGGCAAACGATGTGCAGTCACCGCATGTCGTTACAGCGTCGACGGTGCGCTGGTGGCGTGTGGTACAATGGACGGCCAAGTGCAGTGTATTGATCCGAGGAAGGCATACGCTGGAGCCTCGTTGACCATCTGCGATGCCCATGCCGAAGGCGGTGGTGACCTGGGTATCTCGTGCGTCCGTTTCTCTCCCGATGGCCGAGTCATCGCGTCTCGGGCCTGTTCTGATGACACCGTCAAGCTATGGGATGTGCGCAAGCCCAGCCAGCCGCTCAAGGTGTTCACTGGAATCGAAGGTGTCTTTGGTACCTGCAACGTCGCGTTCAACTCGACTGGTACCAGCGTCGCGGCAGGCACCTGTGTGCGCAAGGGCCAGGGCGACAATGGTCGTGTGCTCTTCCTCGACGTCCACATGCCCAATCTGCTCACGCCGATCGCCAGTGTCGACATGCAGCCAGACGAGAGTGCTGTCTGCGTCGAGTGGCACCACGGCATCAACCAGGTATTAGTGGGTGGCTCCAGCAGCTCATGCCGCGTGCTGTACGATTCATCGATGAGCAAGAAGGGTGTACTCTTGAGCGCGACCAAGGCCAAGAACAAAGTGAATGCCACGACTGACTTTGGCGTGCGCGTGGATGGCGTCGGCCAAATCTACAACCCACACGCGCTGCCCATGTATCGCGAGGAGCTGTCCAAGAAACGCAAGTACACCAAGGTGCGCAGTGACGCGAAGGCCACCAAGGCGCCCGAGAAGCCGCTGTCCGGGCCAGGTATGGGTGGCCGTATCAGTGGCAGCTCCACGTTCACGCAGTATTTCATGAGCAACCACATCAAGGGCGACTCGTTCCGCACGGAGGATCCACGCGAAGCCATTCTCCAGTATGCCAAGGTGGCCGAGGAGAACCCACAGTTCACAGCGCGTGCCTACGCGGCGACGCAGCCCAGTGGCAAGATCGACGCGCGGTACCAGCTCGCCAAGCAGACTGCCGAGGAAGAACGACTGGCCAATGAGGCCGAACACAAGAGCCTGCTGCAACCGTAAACGCACAAGTAATGAAGACCCTGGCTGATTGTTTGACCGTTATCTTTGTTGCTGTTACGGAGCCACGTCTTCAACCTCGTTCTTGCCACGCTGACGCAGGTTCGTCTTGCTCTTCTGCGCCGCGCCCTCGGCGGCCAACTCCTGCTCTGCCTTGTGCTTCATCCACTCTTTGCTGACCACCTTGCCTATCGTCTCGCCTGCCTGGAGTCCCGCCTGGGCCTCCTCGATCATGGCCACCAGCACTTTCTTGCCTGCTCCTTCGGTCGTGATCGGCGCGCTGCTGCCAAAGCCGATGGCCAGCGTCAGCTTCATCTTGGGCAGGCTGAGTACCACCTCTCGCTCGTCGATCGACGCCACGAACGCGCCCTCGGCGAGGTCCTCGGCCACGCTGCCGTAGTACTGTGTGAGCTGCTTGGCGCCATCAAAGAAGCCAGCGTGCACAAACTCGATCAGGCTCTGCCGCGCCTCGGCGTCCAGGTACGCGATGTACTTGTGGTGGTCGTCCGTGAAGTAGAGCGTAATAAGCAAGAACCAGAGCGTGAGCTGAAGCGCCATGGACGACTCGGTGGTTGCTGGGAATTTGTTGAACGCGTACTCGGCCACGAGCAGCGACTGGACCTTGATGATCAGCGGCATGTTCGACTTCCACAGCAAATACGGCAGCGTTGGGAAGAACCAGACGTAGAACTGGTAGTGGAGCGTGCGCGCGACGCAGATGCCGACAAAGTTGACGACAAACATGGACGTGGCCACGACCTCGGCGCGGATCGGGAAAGGTTCGTAGATGGCGAACGGTTTGTACAACACGGCGCGGAAGGTGCCGATGATATTGAAGTGCTTGTCGAGGAACAGCACCAGGAAGAGCACGTGGCACGCGAGCAGACCCAGTGCGAGCTGCTTCGACACGAACATCTCTTCGTCCAGGAACTTCCAGTTGACCGTCCACTTGTACGTGAACACGCGACTCAGCTCGAATGCTTTGGTGAGGTAGCTGACCCAGTTGTGGCGCAGGAACGGAAACCCCAGGATGAGCTGGATGGACGCACAGATACCCAGGTAGTACACCGTACGCAGCACGCCGCACGACTGCAGGAGCAGGAAGAAGAGCGCGGGCGCGAATAGCAGCACGTTCATCTTGATGGACACGGCGAAGCTGAAGACTGCGCAGCCGATGCGCCACTTCTGGCGCGCAAACAAATACACGGAAATGTACAGCAGCATCATGGCGATGGCGTCGTTGAAGAGCCGCAGCATGAAGATGGAGTGGAGCCGCTTGGAGATGCAGAGGAAGACAGCAGCCCACGGGGGCAGCACGCGTGTGCGGTAGTAGATCGCCAGCACGGTCGCGATCGTGATCAGGTAGAACCCGAGGAAGATGTATTGCGCTGATGGTAGGCATGATGAGGTGGAGTATCTAGGGTATTTAGGTATCTACCTAATAGACAGCCACGTACCGAGTCGAATGTTTTCACCGCCGTTGGTGACGCTGTGGAGCACGGAGAAGACGTAGAGGAAGCCCGCCGGGTAAACTAATGGGCCGGTGCCGCCGTACATCTTGACGTAGTCGCGCTCGCCCGCTTTGAACTGGGATACCTGCTGCATGTATGCCTGCCAGTCGATCTCCGTGTCTGTATGTATACACAGTCGTTAGATGGTGGGGGCACCACTGTATAGAGTAGTAGACACTGTCGTACAGGGGACGCGCTGGATGATGACGTAGCCGAGCACGGCTTCCGCTACGAGAAGCAACGCGGCGAGGACAGGGAAGTAGCGGTAGCTCCACATGAGATCGTAGAGCAGCGAGAGCACGCGGCCATACTGCTGCGTGGTCTTGACATCCTTGTCGATGCGCGTCGCGCGCTTCTCCGGCGTCTCCTTCTTGGTCTTGCCCTTGGCCATCGTATCGCGATAGATCGAGAGCTGCTTCAAATTCTGCCACGTTTTGATGGTGACAAACACTCACCCACGGCTCGATAGAAAGGTTAGCAGCGGTAGAGCATACGTGCTATCCAGAAATGACGAATTGAAATATCGAAATTTGACGATAGTTCGTATCACGACGTTACGAACCGATCCATTTTGACAGCCAACCTTCATTACGCACCAACGGAAACAAACAATGACGGTGGCATTGGCGTTCGAGACGGACGACGGCTCGCGCGCGATCCAGACGCAGCTCCACATCCGCGAACAGGACGGCGTGCGTGCCGACGACGTTGACTTTGGCGTCTACTACGATCTCCAGCGCACGGTGGAGCAGCTGTGCGACGGCGGCTTCCACAACATCGCGCTCCAATTTCCTGATTCGCTCTTGCCCGACGCGCCGCGCGTTCAGAGCGAGCTGCAGCGGCTGCTCCAGGAGCGCGAGTATACGACGCAGCGCATCTTTGTATTGGGCGACACCTCCTATGGTAGCTGCTGCGTGGACGAAGTCGCGGCGCAGCATCTCCTCGCTGACTGCATCATCCACTACGGGCGCACGTGTTTGAGCACCACATCGCAGATTCCGGTCATCTACGTGTTCGGCAATGCACCAATGGACACCACCCACTGCGTGGCTGTGCTGT
Organism: Pythium chondricola; assembly: GCA_023337575.1. Classification (NCBI taxonomy): domain Eukaryota; phylum Oomycota; class Peronosporomycetes; order Pythiales; family Pythiaceae; genus Pythium; species Pythium chondricola. Next base: position 5,012 of record JAADXF010000893.1, on the reverse strand, counting down.
CTGCACACGTCGCAGATTGGTCGTCCAGGCAGCGCATTGTGGTGCTGTATGAGCCTACATACCACTACGCGAGTCAGCAGGTGTACACGGACCTGCAGGCGCGACTGCCCGACCGCCGCGTGCTGTACGGTGGCATGTACACGTTCTTCGATCCAGCCAGTGCCACGCAGGCTGAAGATGCAATGGAGCAGCAGCGCAGAGTGTTTATCGGTGGGCAACAGGTCCAATTGAATGGCGAGGACCCTGCAGAGATCACGACAGAAGACTACGCGCTACTGTACATTGGACGTGAATCAGCTCACCTCACAAGCATCCTTCTGCGGCACAGTACCGTGCCGTGTGTGTCGTACAACCCGGAGACCATGGAGACTCGCGTGGAGGGCGCGAGTGTGAACCGTGCGCTGATGCGGCGGTTCTTCCTCGTGCAGCAGGCACGGGAGGCGCAAATCATCGGCATCCTCATGGGCACACTGGGTGTGTCCAAGTACCTGGACGTCGTGCACAGCCTGCAGCGCCTGATCAAGCAGTACGGATATCATCTCTTTGGCTGTGGATGTGGATGTGTTGATGTCTCATCACTGGGTATTTGCTGTGTAGGAGTGGACGCAAGTCGTACCTGTTCGTGGTGGGCAAGGTGAACGTGCCCAAGCTGGCCAACTACGCCGAGATCGATGCGTTCGTGCTCGTCGCGTGCCAGCAAAACTCGTTAATGGACTCGAAAGAGTTCTTCAAGCCCATCGTGACGCCGTACGAACTGCAGCTCGCGCTGTCCGAGTCGGACGAGTGGGCGGGCCAGCTCAAGACCGACTTCCGTGAAGTGCTGCCATTGCTCAACGAGGCGACCGAGTCGTTGGCCACCAAGAATGACAAGGAGGATACCGCGTCGGACGGTGACGACGACAAGCCGTTCTTCTCGCTCGTTACCGGTACTTATGTGACCGCCGGGAGTCGACAACGATTCGTGCAAGAGGATGTCAGGGACGATGACGATGCATCGTCGACTGCGCTGGTGAAGAACGCAAACGGCGAGCTTATCCAGTACCTCAGCGAGGCGGCCGAGTTCTTTGCCACGCGCGAGTACCAGGGGCTGGAGGCATGCATCGGTGAGACGCCAGCACATGCCGCTGTGATGGGGGCCACCGGCATTGCAAGAGGGTACACCCATGAAACGCGTGAATCATAGAGAGTTGTCTTCTTCTCTTTCCGGTCGTGGCCTAGCTAAACCTTGGCCATTGGACCGTGATACGCCTGTCATTTATTATCACTTGAGCCAGCGTAGACGTGGGGATAAATCAGATGAGAGGACGACAGATAGAGCGGCACAGCATCGATCGTGATGCCGTACTTCTGGCGCAGCGTCACGCTCGTGGAGACAGCAATGTCCCCGCCAATGTACCCGAGCACGGCTCCACCAATCGTGCACATGACACCACTACGCAAGACTGCAGTGGGTTGCAGCGGAGCCAAGATCAGTTTGTTGTGGTGCAGTCTGGCGATCTGGAACGGCGTTGATCGTGTCCGAGGTTCACCTTCTCGGGCAGCGTCTCGCGGAACGTAAACATATTGGATGCATACTCAAATCAACTTAACACACGTCGCAGAATATCCCAGGTCCTTCATCTGCAAGACCCTGGATAAAGGTGACCGGCATCGCAAGCGGGTGTGCCAACCAACTATGGCACACACACACACGCTACCTATCCATTCATTGAATTAATATGCATTTACAACTTAGAAGCTGTACTCGGAGCTGCGCGTGATCTGCTCCGGTTCTTGGTTGTCTTCAGCACCGCGATCGGCTGCTTGCTCGTGGTGGAGGTCGTAGCGGAAGTCGTTGAGTGAAGAACTCGCGCGAAGCATCCTGGTCTGGGCCTGGGTCAGGGTATTCTGTGATGGAGCGAGCGCTTGCATCATGTCTTGCTGGGTCCACCGCATCGCCTCGTCGAGTCTAGCAGTGGTCTCGGGGTCGTCGGACACGAGCGAGGACACCGACACACGAACGGATTCGTCGGCCTGGACCTCGCCGTCGTCTACATCCGTGGAGGCCCGCTCTAGCATCGGCATGAAAGACAGGCGGTCCGAGATGCTGCTGTTGCAGCTTGAAATCGCGATCTCGCTTTCCACGGGCGAGTCGAGGAAGTCCAATCGATGCTGTGGCAGCGGATCGTTGGATGGCCGCAACTTAGCTGGCGTGGTTTGCTGTGGATGTGGGTGGCGAGGTGGTGTCTTGTACTTGTCCGGGGTCGCGACCATGACGAAGTGCAGCTCACTGGCGGCCATCTCCATTCGCGCCTTGACGCTGGGCCGGCTTCGCCTGCCGTAGGTCTCGAACGGCGACTGCCACGTGACGCTCTTGCTCTTGGGTCGCCTCGGTGGCGTTTTTGACAGTGGATCCGCTGCACTGCTCTCCATATTGGCAGTGGGGGCGAGTGCACTGTGCAACGCGGCGAGTGGCTCCACAACCGGTGTCGGCAGGTCAGAACGGCGCGTCTTCTTCATCTTCCGTTGCTTGCGCATCTTGAGCTGACAGAGGAAGCAAAAATGGATGCAGCAGATGAGCGCGACGGGGATCGCCACCATCGCGAGGCCAAGCAGCAAGTCGCGCCACATCGAGCGCTCGTGTGCAACGCCTGCCTCTGGCGCGGCCACGGTGTTGTTGGCGGTAGTCGGCCGCGGTCCGTACTCGGTCAGAACCCGGCGGCGGATCATCAGAGCTGGCGGCGACAGCGCTACGAGCGTGGTGGTGAATGCCGACTGTGTTCTGTTGCTGCGCCTCGGTCGAGTGTGGTTTGTTGGAGCTGGTGGCTTGTTTTCTTGTTTGGCAAAAAAGGAAACGATTTCTCGAGCCGTGAGCTGAACAATTGAAAATGATCCACTGTGCTGAACAAGAAAACAGCCGCGCCGTTGATGGACACATTTCGATGGTCACTTGTGGAAGCGGAGGCTCTCAAAGTACGAGAGCCGTTCGTCCATGAACCGAATGATCTCTTCCTTCTCGTCGATCGCGTTCTTTAGCTTGGTGATGGTGGTGCTGGTAGCAGCAAGAACGAACATCAGTATGGGTCCGAGTCGATGCATTTCAAGGTTGAACTCACCGTAGCTGAGCGAGCTCTGATGGTGGCGGTGGTGGTGGTGGTGGCGTAGCAGAAACGACTGGATGTGGGGACGGAGGCGGCGAGCCAAGGACCGCTGCGAATACGGACTTGACCTTGGGCTTCTCCTCGACGGGCGGTGCTTCCGTACAGGTCGATGCGTCGACGAGCTAGAGTGAACACAATAGAAAACCATGAATTCTCACTCACACCAGCCATTCATCGCCTCGCTCACGTACCTCGACGGGTTTCTTTGCTGGCACCACGTCTGGGTTCTTGTCGAACCACTTGTTGGGACTGCACACAACGGACCACACCTCCTCCTCTTCGTCTTCTTCATCGTCTGACATGACGCTGGCCGCTGGTACCTCGACGATGGACCCGAGACGACGCCCGCTTGACTTGGCCTTCGCTGGATCCTCCTGCAGTATCGCTCTCGCAAACCACGCGTCCAGACTGTTGAGATGTTTGAGAACGAGTCGCTGTGCCTGGTAGGCGGCCGCTTTCCGAGCTTCTTCCGCTGCTTGTTCTTCAACCTTGTCCGAGCTGGCTTTGCTCTGGGATTGAGCAACTGCCTGCGCGAGCTCCTGCAAGTCTGCGGCCTTGGTGGCGACTTCTTTCGACAGCATCTCTGATTTGGACTGTTCTTTCTCGAGCTGATTCTTCAACTGCGCGACTTGCTCGAGACAAGCGTTCAGTTCGACTTGGACGACGAGCATTCGAGTCGTGTCAGCCATCGTCTGCGACTTGGTGCGATCTTCCCAATGCGCGGCACGGGCTGGCATCTCATCGAGCTGCTCCTGGAGTTCTTGGATCCGAACGTGCATATCGCTCATCAAGCCATTGTACTTGCCCTCCCAGTCGACGTTGGTCTCGGTGTCGCCACACATGGATCGAAGACTGTTGTAGCGGCTTTGTGCCTCGCGAAGGCTGCCTTCAAGCCGCTCTACTTGGTCAGTGGCCTCTTCCATGGCCGACGCCTGGCCGATCTCGAGCTCAGCAACGCGAAGTTCGAGTGATCGTATCGATTGCTGTAGCTCGTGGACCTTGGCTTCCGACTCGGTGAGTGCGGATGTCTGTGTCGCGTATGCAGCAGCTAGCGCAGCGAATTTTGAAGGCCACTCCTCCAGCCGAGCACTCACTTGTTCACGATCACGCTCGAGATTCTCAGCGACAGTGTGCTCTACAACGTGCTGTGCCGTCATCGCAATGATCTCTGCCGTCAGGTGATGAATCTGAGCGCGAGCAGCCTCGAGATCGTCGTAGAGACAGCAGACCTCAGCATTGTGCTTGGTGATGTCGATGGTCCTTTCAACGATCATCGTGGCGAACGCCTCCTCTCGCTCACATAGATCCTTCATCGCCTTCTGCTCCGCAGCTTTAGAGCGAGTAAGATCTTCCTCAAGCTTTGCAACCGTGATGCCCTGCGACCAGTACTCGTTAACGAGATTGCCGTACCGTTCTTCGGTGACTTGCAGTGCTATCTGCGCGTCTCGTCGTTCTTCCTCCAGAACTTCGATGCGAGCTTCGGTTTCTCGCTGATTGTCTTTCGCCACTGTAACCATCAGCTCGTAGTCGTCTGCAAAACAATCACTGGTACCCTTACGATGCCGAACATCTTCGTTATCCGCTTCCGCCACGATCAGTTTGCTCATCAATGACTCGTTTTCCTCTTCAAGATCGCTGACCGATCGCTCCAAATCAGACACACGAGCCTGTGCTGCCGTCAGCTCGTCGCGCACACGACTCACCTCGTCCTGAGACGCACGCGCACGAGTGTCCATCTCCGCCACCTGCGTCGTCAGCATCGAGATCCGCGCACACAGACTCGTCTTCTCCTCGTCCAGACGCAACACGTGCTCGTCCACCGCTGCCTTCTGCTCGCTCACACGACCACTCAGCTCCATAGCGGCCACACGC
>JAADXF010000892.1:0-10676 GCA_023337575.1 Pythium chondricola | reverse complement strand
GTCGCCCATTGTCGCCACATGTGACCATCTACAAGCAAGACATCACCGCGATCTCTTCGATCATGAATCGAGTGGCAGGCGTCGTGCTGTCGATTGGGTTTGGTGCGCTGTCGACTGTGGCGTTGATCTATGGGGACGCGGATGGCACCGTCCAGTCCGCACTGGCGGCGTCACCGCCTGGCGTGACACCGCTGGCAAAGTTCCTGCTGGCGTATCCGTCGATTTACCACTGGCTCAACGCTGTGCGGCACCAGGTATGATACTCAGCTGCTGGGTCTCACTTACTGACGTGTGTGTTGACCGCGTGGTTGGGTGCCCCCACTGTAGTTTTGGAATCTCAACCCTGGGTACATCACGCTGCAGTGTGGCCCCCGCTCAAGCAGAGGCCTCATCGGCCTCGCGCTCGCGCTGAGTGGCGTTGCGAGTCTCGTGGAGCTTGCCCCCGTCGAGAACCAAGCGCGACGTGCCGATATCAAGGGCGACGGGCCGATCAAAGGTTAATGGTTGGTGGATTGCTTAAGCGAATATAACGATGACGCACGCACTGGGGTCCATTTCTCCAAGCACGGACGTGTCTCTAAGTAAATGGGGGTGGGCGGCGCGTCTACTCCTCCTTGGCCGGGGCCTTGATGGTGTAGGCCGCAGCGCCGAGGCTGATCGCGATGGCGGTGCCGAAGATCGCGTAACTCGACTTGGGGCCATCGATGTTGTTGATGAGCTGCGGCTTCACCTCCCACGCCTGAAAAGATATACATACACAGGGAGATCAGTAAAAGCATGGCTCCCTGCCATCCATACGAGTGTACGTACCACGTGGCGCACGGCGATCAAGCTGTGGTAGGTGACGGGGAACGCGACGAGCAGCTTGGACACTGGTGCAAAGCCTGGGATCACGCCCTGCGCCGCGTAGATGAGCGACGGCACGTCGGCGCCGACGGCCGCGAGCGCCGCGGTGGCCGTGAAGCCCAGCGTGAGCCCGATGCCCGTGAAACGGTTCGTGACCGACGAGACGGCGGTGATCGGGAACTTGTAAATGGTCACGTGCGGCGAGACGGGGCGGCCGAGGCGCGCCTGGCGCTCCGTGTACGGCGCCGTGGGCATGGCCTTGGCGGCCGTCTTGGCCGGTGCCGCGAGCGACGCGCTCTTCTTAATCAGCTGGAGGCTCATGGCGATCGATCGCGATTCTGGTGGTGACTCGGGGCGATGTTTAGTGGGCGATTCTCACCGTCGATCGATGTCCACGCCAGAACCGCTGACGAGGCGACGGATAAAACCTTAAAGCCTGTTAAAACGGATATACCGTGTGAATCGTTTTCGGAATGGGTCTGGTTGAACTTGATTATCCAAAATGTTAGGAATCGGAAATGTTACTGAGGAATCGGGACTGTAAACGCTCTCAGCTTATTGCGGCGATGATGCACCCACGTGGTGTGAGCATACATGGGTAGTGGAGGTGTGACTATATCGAGGCAAACTGAGACGATGCATCGTGGTAGTAATTAGAGCAAGCGGTGGGATTATGAGGACCCGGTGTCAAAAGGGAAGAGAAAAGATGGCAACGATCCATCGACTGAGATCTGTTCCGCTGTGGAACTTCCGCAACATGCGGGCACACGAGAAAGAAGTCTCCATTCGCGCAATGCAAATGCAATGCAGCGAATACTTCCAGTCGTTGGAGTCGTTTCGTGTTGGGCTCTTCAGAGCCCGTGTGGCGGGGTCACTCAAGCAACCACGATTAGACAGTGAGCCGCAGCCAGAAGAAGGCGTGTCATTTTGGTCAGCAGATGAGCAACATATTACTGTACTCGACGATGCAGCCATGTAATAGTTCAGGCTGCACTGTGCAGCCAACGGTGACCAGAAATCTTTGCTGCAAAATGGTCGAGCGTCATACCGTGCATAGCCGGGCAGGACTATCCATGATAACCAGTACCAGTACACGATGAAAGAAACGAAGACCTCTATAAATCGATACGAACTATTTCAAATCATTACATTACCTCTATAAATAGATATCCCACGAAGCAGAACAAGTTGAACTATGCCCGTCATGGATGTGCCCAATACCAGCGGCGCTTCACCGGCCCCGAGGGATCCACTAGCGGAGGTGAAGCGAGAACCGTATCCTCTCATGCTCCCACGCACTGACAGGCCCGTCATCCCGTGGCTTCATAGGCCATTTGGAAGCAGGAGGAGGTGCTCAAGTCGATGCAAGCGACACACAATGAGTGTGCGTTGTGTTCCCCATTACCCCCTTGTACTGCGTTGTTCTGACTCGCAATCGATGGTCATAGTTCATCCAAGTGTGAGCGATGATCTCGCGCAGCTCGCGCTGCTCCACAGCATGCGTGGGGACCACGCCAAGGCGCTGCCTTTGCTCCATAAGCGATTGGTGATCCATGAAAAGCACGGCCCAGGTTCGTGTGATTCGCGCAGATCGTTCCTGAAATCACCGTGGATTGATTGATTCTCGCAGCGGCACGGATCGGCGAGGCGCTGCATGAACTGGGGACGACATATCGCCTGCTGGGGATGTGGGACATCGCGCTGCAGCATCTCGAACGAGCGCTGGCCACGCGGCAGGAATGCTATGGCGCCACGAGCTTCAAGGTCGCGGAGACACTCAACAGTATAGCGCTGCTCCACCAGGCGTACGTGTGTGATGGGGTTTTCTCGCGCGGAGTGTTCATATTAACATTGGTTGATATTTATATAAACCCAGGTGCAATGAGAATGAGCAGGCTGACTCCGTGCAGAAGCGCAGCCTCCACGTCCTGCTGGGCAGCGCTGAACCAGAAGACATTGAGAGCGAGGACATCCCGTGGGAAGTGTACAAGCGACTCAAGCAGCAGCGTGGACCGTCGACGGCGGCCAATAGTATCACGCTGCTGGCCGGCACGATGCGCCAGTGCGTCGAGGACTCACTCAACCAGTCGGACGCAACTGCAAATGACCCACTCGACGACGCTGGTCGTGAATCGAGTGAGCTGTTTTTTGGTGCAGAGGTGGCAACGCCGTCGAGGTGGAGCACTGCAAGCCCGAGTCCGTCGCATGCCTACGCGATCAGTGGCCACTTCTCCAAGTCCAAGTCGGACAGTGCGATGGCCAAACTGGTAAACGAACGTGACGCGCAAGAGGATCTCGAAGAGCTACTCTCCAGCGTACAGCACTCGTTCGATGGCGATGACCATGAAGTCGTCGTGGGCACGGCACCTTCAACAGAGCGTAGTCCATCACCAGTGTACCACACAGGCGGCGAGATTCACGCCAAGCCAGACAAGTACGAGCCAATTCGAGATGCCGCAACGCTGCAGTCGCGTGTCGAACACATCAAGCGCCGCGTCGTGTCGGGGGCCGTTGCGATGGACATGGAGATCGCTCGCTTTGCGTCCGACGTCGACTTGATCCCGTCCGTGGAGCTGCGTCGGCTCGGCGAGACCATGGTCGAGCTCGTGCGTGAAATGTACCACATGCGGATCCGCGTTGACCGCGATGTCAATCAACTACCGCAGCTTGAAGGCTTCCTAGAGAAGAAGAGCGCGTCCATCTTTCGAGGTTGGGAGCGGCGGTTCTTTCGTGTGGACGCCAAGACGTTTATACTCTCGTACCACTATAGCAAGGAGGACTGCGACAGAGGATTTGCACCACGCGGTGGCTTCTCCGTCGCACGCATTATCAACATCGTGGTGCATCGCTCACCGATCCGCGCAGGGAGTGGCATCAGCCCGGGGCTTCGATACGATTTCGATGTGGTGGTGGATCTCAGCACGCGGTTGAAGCCCCACGCCGAGCGCGTGTACGAGCTGCGTGCCGATACGCAGAATGTGATGCAGCACTGGGTGGACATGCTCCAGTACTACAAAGCACGGGCACAGACAACCACTCACAACGGGTACGCGATCGCGTCTCCCACAGCACGACCGGGGACATCCTAGTTTGTATCGACCTTGCTTGTCATGTTTAAACTGTGCTCGTTGTTAATCCCATACACTACGCTCTGTCCACGGGAGTGGCGACTGCTGCTGCATCCGCCTTGGCATCACCGTACGCTTTGACCTCCTGGTACAAACCCGACAGCCACGTCGCCTGCTTGGTAGCAGCGTGCTGCATCGTCTCGCGTCCTTGCGCCCAGCGAGCGATGCGGCGTTGGACAGTGGCGTCGGATTGCGTGCTCAGTGCTGGCCCACTGCGATGCTGCGTCAAACGTGATGATGCGTTGCTGGGCCACACCCTCGGCGCTGCTCTTGGAGTCATACCTGCGGTATACAGTGGCCCACTCGGGAACCGCGTCAGTCCTGGCCCTAAGGTCAGCGGCTCAGGAGCGTAGGCAACAGAGGCGTAGCCTCCATCGAGGCTTGCCGTCACGAGTGGGTACCGATACGCAGCCGATGGTACTGGTGGAGGTGCAGCTGCAGACCACGCGTGGTTGAATCCAAACACACGGCCATCTTCCGACGAGAACTCACTGGCGTCCGAGGCCAGTTCGCCGTCCAGCCTCGACAGCTTCTCCAGTATCGCTTCACTATCGACGTCCTGGTTCTCATCAGCGCTCGCTCCGTTAGCACCGGATGAGTGAGAGGCTGGGTCGCTATTGCTGGCCTCGTCCGAGTCAAAGCGGACTCTGCCTCGACTCCGACGACGCGTGCGACTTGTCTGGCGTGACGACGACCGCCCGGTCAACGCAGCGAGTGCACGTCGCATCTTGCACAGCTTGGCCTCCCGCTCACTCAGCCACGCCTCGCGCTGCTTGAGCTGCTGGCGCGTGGCGGTCCACTGAGCTGCGCTCTGGTCGATCATCGCTTTCATCTCATGGAGAATCGCACCACGATGGCCGACACCACTGCTGCCATGCTTGGCCTCTTCTTTCCACGCTTGCTTCTCCCTCTTGATCTGGTCGACCTGTCGTGTCAACTGGCGCCGCTGGTCCGAGATGGAGGCGCGTACCTTGTCCAGCAGCTCGGCCTCGTCCGCCACTCGCTTCTTCCACCGTTGGATCTCGCGGTCCCGACTGCGGTCCACACTGCGGCTACGTCGGCGCACAGTCCTGGTCTCGCTCTTCTGGTGTCTCCTCTTCTTGGCCATGTCTCTGTGTGCAGGCTCGCTGTCACTCTCATCGAAATACTTCACGGATTGTCTCCCCCGTCGCAGTTGGCCAGGGGACACGTGACCGCTGTCCTCTGCCTGCTGCTTGTCCGCTACTGCGTGCGCTACCAGCTCTTCTTCTCTCTGTGCCAACTGTAGTTCACGCGTCCGTGCACGTTGCTCCTCCTCTTCTCGCCTCGCAGTGACCGCCATCGCATCAATCTGTCTCTGCTTCCTCTCTTCCAATACACGCTCCTCCTCCGCTAGCTCCGCTTCGATCCGCTGCCTCAGCTCCTTTGCCTTGACGTCTCGCTCTCGCCGCAACTGCTCCAGTACCTGCCTCTCCACCTGCTCTTCATACTCGACACGACGTCGTTTCTTGAGCTCCAGCTCGTCACCCAGTTCTGCAAGCTGCTTTTCATGCACAGCGCGAACCCTCGCCTTCTGGCGCAGCAGAGCATGCTCCTCTCGCTCACAGAAGTCCCGTAGTTGTGCCGCAAAGTCCTGTGTCAGTACACGCTTGCGTCGCTCGTATTCGAGCCGCTCAATCAGTGGCAGTATCTCCAGAGCTGATGCATGCATTCTGGCCGCGGCGGCTCGAAGTGACGCGATCTCGACACGCAGGGACTCGCTCTCCACACTCAGGTCCTTGCCACGTGCCTCCGCCAGTGCACAACGCCGTGTCGCCACCTCAAGCTGTGTGGCTAGCTCAGCCACATGCTGCTCCAGCTCGCCCTTGGTCACGTCGGCTAACTGCAGCTTGACCAACAGCGCGTCAGCCGATGCACTGGTGGTAGTTGCACTGCTTAAGCCCACCGCCAGTCTCGTCGACTGTTGGAGCACGGCCTGCTGCATCTCCTCCTTCTCTGAGGTCAGTGCCTTGACTCGGGCCCTAGAAGCTTCAAGTTCGCTCTTGCAACTGGCCAGCGCCTCATCTGTCGCCATCAGCTCCTTCTCCGCTGTCTTACTCTGCTGCTCGAGCCGTTCCTTGGTCGCGACGAGACCATCGCGTTCTGCCTCGAGCTGCTGCACTCGCAGCTTGAGGGCAAAGTCACCTCTCGACGCCGTGCTCTCCAACTCACGCAGTCGCGCTTCGGCACTCTCGCACTTGCGCCTGGCGGCCAGCAGCTCCACACTGAGCTCTTCTTTCTCACTGCGCATCGCACTGAGCTGTCGTGTGACCGCTTCTTTCTCCTCTGTCTCCTTGCGCAGCCGTGCGTCACGCTCCTCCACCACGCTCTCGAGTTTCCGTACAACGTCGCTTGAACGAGAGTGTTCGTCCGCAGACAGCTTGCTCTGCTCGTGGTGCTCACTGCGCAAGGCTCGTAGCTTGCTCTCCAGCGCAGCGGAGTCACTTGTCTGCGCCGCCAGCTTGGCAGCGATCGCCTCGCGGTCCTCGTTCGCGACTCGCAACTCTCGAGCCACCGCTTCCATCTCACTCTCAGCTCGACGAAGCTTGGACTGAAGTGCCTGCGTCTCACTCGCGGCTCGAGACGCTGCGGTCTCCAGCTCATGCACCTGCGATGCCAGTGACTCCAGTTGTGTCTCCAGGGATGTCTTGGCTTTGTGTAGCTGAAGCTTGGCCGCCAGTGCGTCCTTCTTCTCCTCCCGCTCACGAGACAGCGACTGCAGAGTCTCTTCTAGCTCGCTCTGTGCGGTCCCCACTGCCAGCTTGAGCTGCTCTGCTTCTTTGGTCTTCTTCTCCAGTCGATCACGCCACTTGGTAGCCTCGACGCTGGCCTGCTGGAGCTGCTCCGCCACACGGTCGCGCTCGTCCTCTGCGCTCCGCTGTGCTGCCTCTACAGCCTGGAACCGCTGCGTGAGCTGGCGAAGTCGATCCGTGGCCTGGGTCTTCTCAGCTGTGAGTGAGTCCAGCCTCGCCTCTTGCTCACTGACGCGCAGACGCAGCTCCAAGATCTCTCCGCCAGTGGCTCCACCACTCGATACTCCTCCAGCAGCATTTGCTTTGCTGCGCCATTCGTTCACTTGGCGTCGCGCTTCCTGGAGCTGCTCCTCTAGCGCCTCCGCCTCGCCTTCCAACGCACGTATCGCAGCGGTCTTGTCTTCCACCAGGGTCATCTTCGCCCGCAACTCTCGACTGAGTCGCTCCAGATCCGACTGCTTGTTAGCTAGACTCCCCTCCGTTCCGCGGAGCTCCTCCTCCAGTTGGGCGATCTTATCCACGGCAGCCTGCTCTTTGAACTTGACCTTGGTCACCTGGGCTCGCAGGTCTGCCTCCATCGTCGTCGCGCCACGCACACGCTCACTCTGCGCCTCGGCTTCTTCCTCGATAGCTTTCAGCTTGAGCTGCAGCGCCTCGCGCTCCGCTTCTTTCTTCCTCGCCCGCGCCGCCTCACTCTCTCGCTCAGCGTCTGCTCTCCTCTGCTGCTCCTCCAGCTCCTCCGTCAGTACCTCCACTCTGGTTGTCAGCTCGTGTTTCTCTCTCTGGGCATTCTGAAGGGACCCTTGTAGTTGCTCGATCTCCCATTTCAACTTGGTCGCCGTCGCGGCAGTCGCCTGGGACTCGTCCGCCTCCGCCAGTCGCTCGTTCATCTGGCGCTGCAGCAACTGCACTTCTGAGACGAGCTGTCGATTCTCACTGCGTGCCTTGGCTAGGTCCTCTTCCACCCTTCTACGCTCGGTCTCACTGGCCTGCTTCTCCGAGCGGAGCGTTCGCTCCAGCTCCACCCGCTCGTCCTCTTTCGCTGCCAGTCCAGCCTGAACCTCTTTGATCTCATCCTCTCGAGTCGCCAGGCGCCCAACCACTTCTCGGTGCTCTCGCTGTGAAGCTTCCAGCATCCGCTGGAGCTCGTCCTCCCGTCCCCCAGCCGCTCCACTCGCTGCACTCAGGGCATCCAACTGCTCTCGCAGCTGTCGCTTCTCCGTGGATTCTTTGAGCAACTGCTCTTTGATCTGCGCGTTCGTCTTGCTGAGCACAGCCACTTGCTCCTGCAGCTCCACCAACTCGCCACGCAACGCGCCGTCTTCCTCCTCGTTGGTGCCTCGCTCTTGCTGCTGTTGGAGCTCTGCCGCCTGCTTCTCTAGCGAGCCACACTGGGACTTCCACTTGGAAGCTTCGGCTTCAATCGATGCCTTCTCCTTCACAGCTGATGCCAAATCACGTTGCAGCTTGGCCAGTTCGTCCTCTGTCTCCTTGTTCACCGTGTTAATCGGTGGTGGCTGCTGCGCTGTAGTAGCGACAGCCACTCTGGCATCCTCCAACTCCTTCTGTAAAGTGAGAATCCGCTCCTCTGCATGGCGGTCCTGCTCCGCCATCTTCACTTCCAGCTCTGCTACTCTCTTCGACTGTCGCTCACAGTCCAGACATGTGGACGGTTCCGTGACAACCCCTTTACGCAGACGCTCCTCCAGTTCCTCTGCTGTTCTTCTCGCTTGATTCAGCTGCTTCTCCATCGCATCATATCGGCCCCGCAAGGACTCTAGCTCACTATCCGCCGTCTTGACTCTCTCCGTCGCGGTGGCCAGTTCGGCTAGAGCGTCGCCCTTTACCTGCAGTTGCTTGCTCCGCTCGGTCAAGTCCTGCATCGCGGCGTTGTGCTTGCTCTGGAGCCGCTGCAGTTCTTTCTGCTGGTCGCGCTCGAGCTCCTGTCTCTTCAACGACAGCGTTTGTTCCAAGTCGGCCTCCAGTTTCTTCAGCTTCTCCTTGCGCTCACGCAGCAGGTTGCTCTCGTCCTTGTCGAACTGGTTCTCGACATCGTGCAATTTCTTCTCCAGCTCACGCCTGCGCTGCTTGAGCTTGGCGTCCTGCTCTTCCTCCAGCTCCTCCACTCTGCTCTTGAGCTCCTTTTCTTGTGCCGTGACCTTGCGCTCCTGCTCCTCCTCCAATTCCTTGATGGCTTTGGCGTGGTCGTCCATCAGTCGCTGCTTCTTGGCAGCCAGTTCTGTGGTCAATGCGTCCAGTTCAGCAGTGCTATCAACCTTGGACAGCGACGGGGTGGACGCAGTGGATGGTAGTGGCTTCTTGGTCAACAGGCCGCCTAGTGGTGGCTTGTGGAGTGTCGGCTTGCGCTCGCTCTCCTCCACCTCCTCCTCCTCTTTGTCCTCCTGGGCGTTGGCCGCCGCGTCCTCCTCCTTGGCCTCGGACTTGAGTCGCTGTGTACCATGCAAACATGGTCAGCACACGCAACCTGCATGACTGATACAGTAACCATTCGTACCCCTAGACTGGCCACAGGCTTGAGGCTGCTTGTCGACCCCAGGTTGCCCGACGAGAGTCGATTCAGCTTGCTGCCGCTGAGCCCTGGCAGTGGCTTCTTCTCACTCAGTGGCGCCACGCCGCGGCCAACCATGGGCGGACCGAGTGGCTCCGCTGTGGCCTTGGCCAGCGATGCCTTCTTCTTCTTCGGCGCCTTCTTGCCCAACAGCTCCGCCACGTCCTCCTTCTCCTTCTTCTTCCGCTCATCGGCATCCTATTCACACCACTGTGAATGAGCCACTACATTTGGTAGAGCAGTAGACCATGCAACCACTCACGCCCGTGTCCCGCGACTTGGACCGCTTCTTCTTGTGATCGTCGTACACCTTGCGGTAGTACTCATCGCACGGGTGGTCCCACGTGCTCTGTCCTGTGGCAAAGTTGAAGTAGTAGATCTCCTCCGTGTCCGTGGTCTTGCAGGGTTTCCAGTTCTCGGGCAGCGGCGCCTTCAAGCCTTCACGCGCGACCCAAAAGAGATCCTGCTCCGTCTCCAGGTCCATGCCCAGCCAGGACGCGTACTCCTGCACCTCTCGTTCCGTTGGCTCATAGTTGGGATCGATCTCCTCCTCCAGCACGATGCTGTCGCCCCCCGGCTCCATTGCTGCTGCTGCCACGGTCGCCTCCGTCCGTCAATGACGGATGATGGAGAGAGTCACGTCCTTTCAGGGCCACTTCAAGGCGGAAATATGTGATTTGACAGGATACGATATGTGTTTCCACAAGTTTAATCATATGTTTTAACAGTCCATTCACTCATTTGCAGAGGTTTATCGGAGATATTATACTTAAGTAAGATATCTCATGCCTCTTTAAAAAGATGTTTTTGCCTGCGCTAAACGTTACAAAACTCTTATCACATATGACCTGCGACAAATCATGTATACGATCTATACCGGTTATATGTGTTTACGAGGTACCAAATATTATGTTTCGAAGACCCTGTATCTAGTTTAAGAGGAGCTATCGAAACTAATCTACTGAATCTAGATATATTTCGTTTTGTGATTCTGAATCCATGCTCATGTGTACCAAAACAATAAAAATGGGTGAAGTAATTTCTCCATATTAGGTAGTCAGGCCGTGCTACGAAGAGAGTACTAGTATTGAAAAATTGATCTGGTTTGACCGAGCCGAAAACAACATATATCAGGGTTACAAAACTGCAGAAAAGGGTTATGATGGTTACGAGGGCAGATTTAGAGAGCAATCCGCTCAACATGAAGCTCGGAGGCGTCGACTCTACATTGAGCGCAGCCATAATTTTGCGGTACGAAGGCGCCGCCGGCATAGTTAATAAAGGTACCTGTGATGGCTGGTTGACGGTAGATTCATGTTGACTATCTCACACGACCTACAATCTATGTTACAAGTTGTTTGT
>JAADXF010000891.1:0-10686 GCA_023337575.1 Pythium chondricola | reverse complement strand
GGTCGACGACGCCTCGCCTCGCAAGCGCAAGCGTGATCCAGTCGTGGAGGTAGCCTCAACCTCTGTACCCATGGCACCGAGCAAGTGGCAGCGCGCACCGTGTGGACGCGTGGTGTCGGTGTCCACGCTGCGCATGCGCCGCCACTGCCACCGGTGCCTCGCGTTCGACAAGCAGTAGAGTCTATAGTGTGCTTGTGAGAGAGTGATTGTGAATTGTATACTACATTGCATTTGAACTGGTTTGTACTGCGTAGTACTATGTAGTGTAGAGCTGCATGTCATAAACACTGAGCGGACACACGTGCTAAATCCTTACGGGACCAGTTGCTGCAACACGGGATCACGCTCGAGTCGCTTGCTCAAGCGGATGAGCTCGATGGTCGCCTTCGCCCACTCGAAGCCGTGATCAGCACTCACGCCTCCACCCTCCCCGATGAACTTCTTTGCTTGGTGGTTGCTTACACAGGTGAGCACACCATAGACCACCGGGGTGCCCCCCTTCACGTTGAGCTTCATGATGCCTTGGGCCACAGCTTCGCTCTGGAAGTCAAACTTATCTTGGTGCTCTTCACGGACCAGTAGACCAAGGCAGATAGCACCATCTAAACACACGCTTTCCTGTTGAATGAGACGCTTGGCAGCAAACGGAAGGTCGTACGGCCGTAGCACATGCATGTACGCGATGTCGCGGCGAGCCACTCCTCGTTCGATCAGTGCATTCTTGGTCCCCGTGACGAGAGGCCCGATCACTTCCGCATGAGCATGGGCTGATACGATGCCAATGCGCAGGCCGCGGGCGTCTTGCTCTACGATGAGTGGGCGCTTGATTTCTTTCTCGGCCATGCTTGACGCTAGACTCAATGTGGGGGCATGCCGGAGTAAGTGAAGGGATCCGCCAGTTGAAGTCATGCCACACGTCGCATATTTGAATAAAACAGTTGCTGAACATGTCACTGATGGTAAAAAGCAGCAAGGTCACCTTGAATTCCGGATATTTCACCAGTTATCCTTCCGACTTTCAGCGATTTCGTGGCAAGTTGCGGTCGTAGCTTTCGACGTAAACTACGCGATGGATGCCTTTGCTTACCCCGAGTACTACGATTTCCCCCCATTCTTCACGTAAGTTACGCATTTGCGTATTTTACCCGTAAATTACGGTGCTGATGTCCGTGACCTCGATGCAAAATGATGTGGATGATGACTCGGGCCTCGCCTCCTTGCGCTGCGCAGTCTGCAGCCAGTTCGTGCCACAAGAGAGAAGCAGCTCGTGCTATGGAAGCAATTGATCCTGGAGTACCACCGCGCGCAAGGCCAGCCTGTTCTGCAGCCGTTCGTGTCGCCCCTGTTTGAAAACGCCAAGATCTCGCGCAAGATGACGCCCGAAGGCCGCGTCGCGGTCGTGGATTATCTGATCCGCTGCGGCAACGGGTCATGGGAGGACGACACGAAGACGCGGTGTCGCATCATGTGGAAAAAGCCAACCGAATGGGCTGCCGAACTCTACGATGTGGTGAGTACACATATTAACTGTTTTTTTCTCGGCGGTGATTCTCACAGAAAAACATGTGATTTTTGTAGGCCAAGGAGCGCGGCATGATCGGGAACGTGTTCACGGTCTACGAGCTGTACGCGGGCGAAGAAACGCTGGGCAGTCGTACGTTTCTATCGCGTGTTTCTCCTCGATGAGCACCATTTTTGTGAGTTTTTTTTTCTTCGCTGTCTGTAGCGGTGCATGGCATGGAGCCATGGCTCTTGCGCGAGGCGCTCAAGGTGCTCGAGGGTGAAGGCAAGGCGGCAATCATCGACGGCGAGACGCTCGAGGAAGACGGCGTCAAGTTCCTTGCGACCGAGTAGACGTAAATGGGTGATTCGCACACACGTGAATTTTCAGTTTTCAATTTTCGCGGTTCTCCTTTTTTGTTTTTTGTTTTCTTCATCTTCTTGTCGGCGGGTCCCGCACACCTCCAACTGTCGGTTGAAGAGACCTCGAAATCTTTTCATTCATTCCACGAGAGAGCCATGGCCAGCAAGACGATGATCGCGACACCAGTGTTGATGGAGGAGCCAGGGGCGGCGGCCAACGCGAAGCTTGATGGGTCGGATCTACAGGTTGGGCTGGTCTACACGCGCCACTGCAAGGAGGTTGTGGACGCGATGGTAATGGCGTGTCGTGGCGAGCTGCTGCTCAAGGGCGTCGTGCGCTCCCACATCCACGAGCTGGAGGTGTCCCAGCCTTACGACATCCCGTACGCGGTGAAGCGCATGCTGCAAAGCGCCCCCGTGGCGCTGGATGCGGTGGTTTGTATCGGGTGCCTCGTACGCGGTGAATCGTTGGCGTACGACTTTGTGGCCGAGGCCGTGACGCGGGCGTGTATGAAGCTCGGCATGAAGATGAAGACCCCCGTGATCTACGGCGTGCTCACCTGCACCGATGAGCAGCAGGCGCGCCATTTTGCTGGGCTGCACGAGAGGAGTAAAGTGCGGACGTGTAACTTTGGCGTCGAGTGGGCGCAGTCGGCGATCGACATGGGCCACATGAACCGCAAGGCGACGCAGAATATGGTGGGGCTGTGCGAGTGTTCCTGCCATGGATCGACCAAGAGCGAGTGCGGCACGTGCGAGACCGGCGACCCCCAAGGGCGACATGGCACGATTGCGTCGGCGTTTACACCGCTAGGGTACCCCAGGGTGACGCCGTGTGGCTCGTGTGGCCACAAGGATCAGGATGTTGGTGGCTGCACGCACTAAGCGGACGGGTAGGCTGGTGAGGACACACTTGAGATCCACCAACAAACATTCGTATTTTTCTAGTTTTTTTTCACTTTCATTTTCATTTTTATACTACATCCGATATCCTAGAATCCGTTCATGTGATGCTAGAATCCGTCGTCGAAGATGACAGTTGGCTCCAATTTCTTGACACGGTTGGGAGGCAGAGCCTCTTCTCAGGCCCGGTCCCAGAGTCGTGTTCCCGTTGGTGTGGACGAGGATCAGTTGGTGTTTTCTCCCGCCGTCCTCGCCAACACCACTACTACCAACTACCCAACCGACGCGATGGCCACCCACCACCACCAACACCACGCACCAACACCGGTGCTTGTTGAAGCTCCCGGGCCGCATACCGACCGCAAATTGGACGGTACGGGGCTCACGATCGCACTGATCTCTACACGCTGGTATGGTAAAGACATCGTCGATCCACTGGTGGCTGCGTGCAAGGCGGAGCTGCTCCACAAGGGCGTCAGTGCCGACAGCATCGTCACCCTCCAGGTCCCCGGGGCGTTTGAGCTTCCATTCGCGGCGGCGCGAGCGATCCAGACCAACAAACAGCGGCTCGACGCGGTGATTTGTATCGGCTGCATGGTCAAGGGCGCCACGATGGCGTACGAGTTTGTCAGCGGGGCCGTGGTGATGGGGCTCATGAAGCTCAACGTGATGACCGACACGCCCGTGGTGAATGGCATTCTGACCTGTTTAACCGAGGCCGACGCCAAGCAGTGTGCGGCGTCGATGGACCCGTGGATCGTTGGCGAGGCGGCGTCGACCAATGGGCTAAAATCCCCCAGTACCACCCGCTGCACCCACGGCGTGGCCTGGGCCCAGCAAGCACTCGAGTTGGCGTTGCTCAAGCGAAGCACGGCGCCGCTGATCGAGAAAAAGTGTCAGTGCGCCTGCCACTGCCGCCAGTGCAAGTGCAAGTCGTGTACCTGTCCTCGTGGTGCCTGCCAGTGTTCGAGCTGCTTCAGCCACCATGCGGAGGAGAAGAAGGAGTTGCAAGGGCTGGTGCAGTGCTTTGATAAGGCGCTCAAGGGTGAGCACTTGCGGGCCAAGAAGCGCTCCAGCGGGAGCGCGATGCCAGACTCTGAGGGCAAGACCTCGACGGCCAGCCGACCTACGACGATCCATCTCCCAGCCACGAGTTCGATGCCTATGCCGTGAACCACCACACAGGCGTAGCCACTATAGCACGAGCACGTCTTCTAACATGTCTTGATCTCGTTTTAGGAATGCGTGCCGTTTCTGCATTATGTTTTCTATCGAGTCGTTCTGATACAGTAGTAGTACCTTGCACGTGGACTCGGGGTCTACAAATGGCGATGGTCCCGAGTCTACTACTCAAGGCATGGACTGACGACGTGGCACAGTTGCTCTTCAAAGTGGGACCCTACGTTGGCTTCTCTGTGAGGAGCAATCGTCTTCCCATTCGAACAACCCCTACGAACAACCCAGCGACCACCGACAATGAAGCCGTTGCCTCGAGAGTACTTGACCATGTGTGTGGCCTGCCATCAGCTGATGCTCTCGTGTACGTGTATCGACTGCAACTGCTGCGCGTGTGCGATGCGCCAGCAGCGAGGCCAGCGCGAGTGTCGCGGCTGCCACCGCAAGAAGAACGACTGCACGTGCACAGCAAGCCACTCATCCACGGGTTTGACGACGGACGTGGCGGCAGCCAAGTCCACACCGGTGCAAGCGAAGCAGGAGCAACAGAAAGAGGAGGAACAGGAGAGCGAGTGAGTGTGGTGGAGGGGTCTACGTTCGACCCTGCCGAATGACGCTGGCTTGCGATGACCATAGGGAGGCAACGAGGCAATTGGTAGTAGTATGTCGGTAACTACTAGCCTAGAGCTCTTCGTTGGTGTCCGACTGCATCACCAAGAAAAAAAAAAAGAGGGGTGAGTCAATACAGAAAAATGGATACGAGCGACCCCAAATTGGTGCCCACACGTACACTGGCGAGGCTCGGCGTGAGGTTTGAACGGCTGCCCTTGGTCTTGAGCTGCTTCTTCTTGCGGAGCCCTTCGATCACGAGCTCGAGCTTGCGAAGATCATGGGCCTTTTGGCTCGCCTCCAACTTGGTGCGCGCGAGCTCTTCCTGTTGTGCCATAAATGGGCATAAACACGTAAAATACCATATTTACCCGCCATAAATAAGGGGACAAGCGAACCTCCATGTCCTGGAAGCGGCGGCCGCGCTCGCTCTCCTGGTAGTTGTGCACGTCGATGAGCTTCTGTTCGAGCTGTTGGCGGGCGCGCTCGACGTTGCTGAGCTGGTCCTTCATCTCCTTGAGCTCCTGCTCTTTGTCGGCGATCACCACGTGGCTCTGCGCCTGCAAGCGCTTGACTTCGTCTTTGGGCACAAAGTCTTGCAGGTCCATCACGACCACGGGCTCCTTTGCTTGCTCCTCTTCGCGCTGCTTGAGCTCGCGCAGCATGGCTTCCAGTCGCGGCACTTGGCCCTGGAGCATCGCCTGCAGTCGCTCCTGGTACGTCAGCTTGAGCGCGGCATCGCCGACGCCATTCTCCAGCTGATTCTGGTTGTTTTCCTGGGTTTCCTGTTGCTCTGCGAGCAGTAGAAGTCCCACAAACGCCTGGATGATGCGTCGGCCCATAGCCTCATCCACAGCCTGAACAAGCGGGTGGCCCAGGCGCTGGTACTGCGCAAAGAAGAAGCCCACGAGCGCCACGAGGCCCGTCTTGGTGACGACTTTCTCGGTGGTCGCGGCCAAGAAACCAACGATACGGGACGAGTTCTTCGCGTACAGGTACGAGCCGATGAGCTTGTCGGTCGCAAACTGGCCGAACGCCTGCAGCAGGCGCAGCTCGAGGTCCGTGATGGACACCGACACCGACGATTGGTGCTTGGTGACGACCGCATCGCACGCCGTCGTGGGGACCATGGTGGTGGTGGTAGCAGTGGTGGTCGCGGTCATTGTTGGCGGCGTGTTCCAGAGAGATGGCGCCGGAAATCCGGGTCCAGCTGGTTACTCTGGAGTGGCGCGGGTTTGTGATTTCCAGAGTTGGCGTTTTCTCTCCGCTGACGACTGTGAGTAGCTTGACCGCGTCACAGTGCGTCGACAGCCCATTTCGAATCCACAGAACAACCAAAAACGTGAAGCCATGCATGGGTTACGGTTTTGTCGGGGCTACACGAGTCAAGTATACCCATTCTCCAGTAAAACTAAGCCAAGCGAAAGACTAGTCTAAAACCGAATTATCCGATACCAACCCGTTCGTATCATGCGACTCTTCAAGATCACAATGCGCTGCCCTCGCATGAATGCAGTGGCGAGATCTCGACAACCAGGACGCGACGACACGTGCAAACACCGCGAACATCTCTACTAATCCACAGACCATTGCTCACCACTCGTAGCACTCGCTGAGGGTCGTGTCGGTGTCTGCTATGGAGACTGAGAGTGTGCACGACCCGGCGTCAGGCAACCAAAGCCACGCGTCCACCGCGTCGCTTGGCGCCGCCAACCAGCCAAAAGACGATCCACGCGTGGATTTCATCCGCAAGTTGGTGCTGCGCACGTTTCCAGCGCTCAAGATCGACAAGCTGCACCAAAAGTTCGCATCGGAACAGGTCGCGACCATGCTCTTTGAGTTCTTGCACGTGCCCGACGCGCGCCTATTGCTCTTCACGGACCACGGCAGCGAGTTCAGCGGCAACCTCAAAGTGTACGCGACGCCACCGCCGAATCTGTTTGGTGAGACGCCAGTGCTCAAGACGCCGATGACGGTGCTGTACATGGTCAAGACAGTCAAACGCGCTGTCAACATGGACAAGCCGCATGAGGATATCCTCATGGGTACGCTGGAGCGTAACGCACTGGAGTCATTGGCCCACATTCTACAGGAGATCTTGATCCCACTGATTGGTAACCCGCGTAACCAGAAGCTCTGGCCTGAGATGGTCACCAACTCAGTGCTGAACAACGTCCACGGGTTCTTCTCAAGCCTACAGATCACGGTGGGCCAGACCCGCGGCACCACGTGTCTGCCCCTGCCCTGGGACCAAGTGCTCTTGGACAGCCACGCCGCGGCGTCTGCGTTGGCGACCGGGAAGTCAAACAACACGACGTCGGTGTTGATGAAAGACCAAGTCCACGGCCTCGAAGGCTGCCTCATCACGTGGACCAAACAGATCAAGAACATCCTCAAGCAAGACCCGGAGGCGCAGCTCAACAAGAAACTTCCGCACACGCATCCTGGGCCAATGGAAGAGCTCCACTTCTGGGCAGCCAAGGCCAAGAACCTCAACTCGATCTTCGCGCAGCTCCAGTCGGACGGCATCCGCAAGGTGCTTCAGTACTTGGACGCGTCGAAATCCACGTACAACGTGCCGTTCGCCAAGCTGTGCAAGGAGGTCTTTCTCGCGCGTGCGGAGGCCAACGACAACGTCCACTTCTTGCAGCCGCTGACCAAGTGGTTCCAACAGTTGGTGCATTCAACACACGAACTATCGGCGCTGCGGGACCTTTTCCGCCCGATCTGCCACTCGATCTTGTTGGTGTGGAAGTGTTCGCGCTTCTACAACACACCAAGCCGGTTGGTGGTCCTCGTCCGCCAAATCTGCAACGAGATCATCCGCCAGGCCACGCAGTTTCTCAATGGCAAGCTGCTCTTTGAGCTGATCGAGCAGGACGAGCTGGAGAAGGCCAACGCCATGCTGCTCCAGTGTCTCCAGGTCTGTGCGCACTTCAAATCGGTCTACTTTGACTACAAGGCCAAGTCGGTGGTGGAGATCCCGGGCAATCCATGGCGGATCCAGAACAACGCCTTGTTTATCCGCTTGGACGCGTTCCTGGAGCGGTGCCACGACGTACTCGAGCTCACACAGACCATCTACGAGTTCCAGAAGCTCGCGGCGATGGAGATTGGGGGCACCAAGGGCAAGACGCTGACCACGAGTGTCCACCAGATCTTTGCCGACTTCCAGGAGACGCTCGTGGCGATGAAAGCGGTGCCATACGACCTCATGGACCTGGACGTCAAGCACTTTGACGACGATTTTTACAACTTCCGTTCCAAGAACAAGGAGCTCGAGCGCAGACTCGCGAGTGTGATCAACCAGGCATTCGACGACGCCAAGACCATCAGTGGGAAATTCAAGTGTCTGGACTGCTTTGAGGATTTCCTGGACCGCCAGATCATCAAGAACGAGCTCGAGCGCAAGTACACAGCGCTGATCGCGAGCTACGCGAGTGACTTGCATTCCGTGCAGCAGATTTTCATTGAAAACCGCGAGGCGCCACCCATCGCGCCCAACTTGCCGCCCTGCGCGGGTGCTGTGAGCTGGTGCCGTGGCCTGGCCGAGCGCATCCAGTTCCCAATGGAGAAGCTCAAGACCATCTCGCCGCGGCTCGTGCTGGAGCGAGAGGACTCGAAAGAGGCGATCAAACTGTACACGAATGTGATGGCCATGCTGCAAGAGTACCAGGTGCAAATGGTCAAGAAGTGGGGCGTCTCAATCGAGACGTCGTCCAAGACCAAGCTCAAGCTGCCGCTGCTGCGCCGCAGTGGGGAGGAGAGTACTACACTTCCTTCTGCCTCGTCGAGTGGCTTGCTGCTCGTGAATTTCGATGCCGCGCTGGTGCAACTGCTGCGCGAGGTCAAGTACTTTGTGCTGCTGGGCATCGACATCCCCGAGGACGCACTGGCGATCTACAAAAAGGCCGAGGTCTTTCGCAGACAGACGGGCAACCTGGAGCTGATCGTGGACATGTACAACGCGATCCACGCGACGCTACTGCCTGTGGAGAGGCCGCTCGTCAAGAACCACTTGGACCGCATGGACCAAGCGCTGGCCAAGGGGCTCAAGGCACTCAACTGGAAGTCGCACAGCATCGACGTGTTCCTCAAGGAGAGTCTGACCGACGTCAATGATGCCAACACGTTGCTCACACAGCTCAAGGCCCACCAGGCGCGAGTCGCCGAGCTGCTGGACAACTGGCTCGCGCCGCCGCTCTTGTTTGAGCGTCGTGCCAAGCCGCTGAGTGTAAGCGAGTTTGAAGACCTCCAAAAGGTGCTGTGCCAGCAAAAGTACCACGCGATCAAAGAAGGCGGCAACGAGATCCACCGCCTCCTCAAGGACTCGCTCAAGACGCTGCGTGTGTCCCAGGGCTCGCCCGACTGGCGTGCCTACGTGGACTATGTCAGTGCACTGGTCGAAGACGGACTCACCAAGGTCGTGCTCAAGAGTTTGAACCATCTTCGTGACCAGTTGGACCCAAAGCGCATCGAGCACGACGATCTCTCCGCGCTCGTGGAAGTCGAGCTGGATTTGTATGGCAAAGACGTGGTGTATTTCCCGTGTATCACGGCCACTGGCTCCAAGTGTGGGCTACGTGACGTCGTGCTGCGTCGCGTGGAGGCGATTCTCCACTGTGCAACGGTGTTCAAGCGGCTCGACAGCTCGGAAGGGTCCTACCTGAAGGAGATGCGCGAGAATGTCCAAGTGTGCCAGTTGATCGCCGACATCGCCAAGTTCCTGGACCAGAACGAGGCCGCGACGGCAGCATTCCGGACCGAGTTGACCAAGTACGAATACCTGTGGACGACAGACCTGCCGCTCATGTTTGCAGCGTTCCTAGCGACCGCGTGGACGCCACCAGCGACCACCGACGCCGCCCAGGGCCACCAGGTCCAGTACGCCGACGCGTACCCGACGCCGACAGTCGGTGGGTCGTTGTCGTCGTCGGTTGGGACTAGTACCCAACGCACGACGCCGACGCCGACGCCAACGCCAACGCCAACAGCGATGGGGAAGAAGAGCAGTGCCGCTGCCACGACCGTGTTGCTGCCGCCGATGCCTGCGCAGCTCCTGACGCTGGCCATGTTTGAAGACAAGGTCCATTTCTTTTTGTCGCTCCAGAACGAGATCTCCGAGTCGAAAGCCGCCAAAGACGTGGGTTTTGTGCGGGTCAATTCACTGCCCATCAAGCAAGCGCTGTCCACGTGGGTGACCAAGTGGATCTACACGTTCACGCAGTACCTCCACGACCGCGTGGTGAACCAGCTCGTGTGGCTGGACGCGTTCATGGTGCGCGTCCACAATGGGCTGGACATGGAGATCGACGCCAACGCCGACGCCAAGCTCGACTCGGCCGAAGCGAAGGCCGTGCTCATGGGCTGCATGCACCACATCCGTGACGTGCGTCGGCTCATGCGCGAGGATTTGTTGGTTAGCTTTGGACCACTCAAGGACATTGTGCGCGTGCTCAAGCTCCATGGCATCGCACTGGACATGTCGTACGTGGGGAAGGAGAATGTGGTGGTGTTCTTGGAGCAGGCGCCGCTGCGGTGGGAGAACCTGGTCAACAAGACGTTCAAGAAGAAGGAGCAGATCCAGCCGATGCAGAGCCAAATGGTCGAGAGCATCCGCAGTGAAATGGGCGCGTTCCACCGCCAACTGCAGACGCTCAAGCACGAGTTCCACGGCGCCGCGCCGTTTGCGTTGGCGTTGGTGACACACCAACACGATGACGCGTGGATCGCCGACGCGTACGCTAAACTGGACGCGTACGACGCCAAGTGGGCCGGGTACGAACAGGAAGCGGCGCGGCTGGTCGAGTTGGAAGACATGTTCGAGTTGGCGCCGAGCAAGAACGATGTGTTGGCGTCGGTGCGGCTAGACCTCGGCGTGCTCAAGACCGTGTGGGACCTCGTGGCCATGCAGGACGCCGTGTACGCTCGCTGGCAGCAGCTTGTGTGGCACGACTTGAACACGGACGCGTTGATGGAAGAGGCCGATGCACTGGAGCGGCTGCGGGCCAGGACGCTGCCCGTGGGCCGCGTCCGCGACTGGCCCATCTACCAGTTCCTCGAGCAGAAACTGGCGCAGATGGTGGTGGTGCTGCCATTGATCAAGCAGCTCAAGTCGCCCGTGCTTCGTGAGCG
>JAADXF010000890.1:0-10700 GCA_023337575.1 Pythium chondricola | reverse complement strand
GCGAGTCCTGTACCGGTAGCGCTTGCTTGAGACACTCTCCTGCCACGAACTCCGTTATCAGCATGGATCGTTTCGGAAGTCCTTAGCTCGCCCATCGAGTTCCTCTGTGAGTGCAATGATGTAGGTGCATGCAAATCCCGTCATTCGCTTTGTACACAAGTTTCAAACGTGAGGACTTGCTCAAGCTGAGGTTGGAGGAATGGAGGGTTTTGCAATCGCGCAGGGGTTTCGTTCGCCTTCGCGCTTGGTTTAGCTGTAGGTCGTTTTCCCCTTCCAACCTCAGCACCCCACGAACCGAAGCAGCGGAGCCTCAGGGTCTTTTTTCAGGTGGTGCATGTTCTTCGATCGTCGTCTTACCCCCAATGTGGGTCTTCACAGGAGTCGAGTCGCCCACGTGATCATCAAGCGTGAGGTCAGTGGGCAGCTCCTCCAGGTCGATGAGATCCAGGTCCAGGTGACGTGGTTTTGCTGTCTCGGCTCATAGTTCCTCAGCCTCAGACCGACGTCAGAATCAGAAATGTGTTCATGAAACAGTTCATGATTCTGTAACTGGTGTGGTACACACCAGTTACACCTAAGTGTGATGTGGTCCACGTGAAATTGGTAAATGCACAGAGCGAACTCGACCAAAAGTTCTGTGGTGATCATCGTTCATCAGCATGAGCCTACGTGCGCGTGTTCTCGGCGGATACCGTCGCCTGTTGCGTGCCAGCCGCGAGACCTTCCGCGATGACGAGTACGCGATGTCGCAGGCGCGGATTGCGCTGCGTGAAAACTTTCTCGTGAACAGCGACGTGAACGACGAAGAGACCCTCAACGATTTGCTCAAGGGCATTGATGATGCCGAAGATATGCTGCTCCACAACATCGTCCAGGGCCGGCAAAAGGCGATCGACGAGCGCACCGGAGGTCCGCGCTTTGAGGTGCAACTCACGGATCCACAGAAGAGCTCGATGCGCCAGGATGAGGAGCTTGTTCCACTAACGGAAAAGTCGGCGGACCAGCCTCTTGTTGTCAACTCAGGCAATGTGTGCAATCGCCCAGAATAGAAGCAGCAACTTGGGCTCATGAGAAGTCAAAGAAAATGGAGGAACAGCTTGTCTGAGTGATGTCTAACTTATTGAGATAGATTTTTAGATACGATGTGAATGAACCGGACCAACGCGGTTCTCCATGATCTGCAAGGATGCCCAAGGCAACAACATCCTTGTTCCTTCTTATAGTACAGCGGACACACAGCACGCATGCGCTGAACTGCATCCGAAATAGGCACGACACGCTGGAGGGACGCACTCACACGCGCATGCACTTGGTGCGGGATACCTTATGCGGTCTTGACTCGGAGCTGGCTGGCCTTCCACGCGTCGTAGAGGTACTTGCCGTTGAGCATGTCGACGAGCGTGCGCACAGTCGACTTCTTGGTCACCTTGACCAGTTCTCCGTGTTCGTTGTACTCCTCCTCTTCGTCCTCACGCGGCAGATGCGAGATCTGCTCCTGCTCCGTCATCGCCTGAGAGAAGCCGACCATGGCGACGATCAGCGACAGGAACAGCAGAATGTAGCGCAGCGGGCACATATTGAGCAGTGGAGTTAGGTAGTCGGTCTTGGACGGAGACTTGAGATGTGGTCGCTCGCTGACGATTGATGGAGTGATCGTCGCGATGGCGCTGCGCCACTTGGATGACGCTTCCAGCGATGCGGAGCAATGGCACGACAGGGAGTCTTCCCACTCAGTCTATCCGGTTGAGTCTATCGGCAGAGGCTCAGGACTCCATGTGGCCAGGAGGAGCACGCCCATAGCCAGCTGGGACACGCGCTTTTACCTGCATAATTTGATATCGAGGAAGGTGACACGTGCCTCGACCTGTAAGATCGGGCCCCGATTCGCCTGTCGAAATGCATGGCGGGCGATCAAAGTCGGTCCTACCCTAATCGCAGAAGTTCCCAGAAGCCAACGCCCACCAAATTGACGGTAGTGATTGGATAAAATAGAGGTCAGATATTGAAAACAGCCAATCAGGAAGGAGTCCCACGTACTGTACGGTACAGTCTGGACCAGACAGCATGTCTGTTTACACACAAAATCCATCAACACCCAGTGTTCAACACTGGGTGTTGATGGATTTTGCTGGGTGACCCAACGATACAATTCAACAGCAGCTGTCGTTCTATTGTTGATGACCGAGGAGCAAATGGAGGCCTCGCTGGTGTTCAAGTTCCAAGGAGCTTTGCTTCATGGAGGAGACAACGGCGAGCCGCCACTAATAGCGATCGCCGACGGCGCTGGTGGAGGCGACGATCCGTTGGCGTCGGAGATTGACTCTGAACTGCTCTCCGGGCCCACGTAGCCTTCGCGGCTTTGCGCTGACAGGGCTGCACAGTTCACGAAAACCAACTTAGTAAAATCACACACAACCACCATACAGCATCCACACACACGCACATCGCAGCACGCGCACGAGATCACTTGGCCGCTCGAGATAGTACATCGCCTGGCGAAAGAGAGTGGTTGTCAGCTCGATGCACACAGTAAATTCCTCAATTCTCTCACCTCCGTCTTGTTGGCGCCAATGTGGCACGTGTACACACTCGCATTCTTGGCCAATGCATTCGATCCTTTCAGTGGACTGCGCATCTCCGACGGCGCCGATGGTGGTGGCACGGGTACTACCGGACGAGCTGCGCCCGGTGGTAATGAGGTGAGCAATGGCGACCGCACAGCAGCCGCATGTGCACTGGTTGTGGCAGGTGCCGCGCTTGCTCGTGACGACGTCTGTGCATCCTGGTGTTCTTGGAAGAATGTGAACAGATCATCGTCTTCCAGGCCGTTGCCAGCACAGAAAACGAAGTCAAACGGGGACGCTGTCGTCTTGGTGGATGTGGCGGAGCCACGCGAGGCACCCACCGCAGCTGGGGACAGTGGCTGCTGCTCCAACTGCTTCAGGATCTCCTCAATGATCACCGTCTTGGTGATGCCCTGGAGTCGCACCTCAACGTAGTTGGTACCCTGCAACACCTCCAGCGGCAACGAGCACAGCACATCTTCCAGGTTCACCTGCATGTCACGGGCTTGCATCGGTCCAAAGATGGGATCGGTCTCGCCATAGTGCCACGTGAGCGAACTCTCCTTGGTCTCAATGAAGCTGCCAGGCGTGCGCTCAGTGAAGTACTGCATGATGGGTCGCACCACTTTCTTCCACGACGGGTCGTGGTCTTCGGTCATCATCTCCCACTCATACGAGTACGGCAGTCGGTAAAAGTACCCAGACTCGGCCACCACGCCAATGCGACGGTCGTTCAGCCAACTGCCAATGACGCTACGTTCGTGGCCACTCACCAGCAGCACCGTGTTCTTGCGGTCGGCTGCGAGGCTCTCAATGATGCGCTTGATGAACGGCTTGGGCGGTGCGATGGTCACACGCTGGTGGGCTTCATCGAGAAGTGTTCCTTCGTAATCGAGCACGATCATGCGGCGCTTGCTGCGTGCATAGGCATTGATCACGTCCATCGCCGGTAGCTTCACGAGCTTCCGCGACGAAGACGGTCGGGACACGGTGTACTCGAGGTCCGATAGAAAGCTCTTACCCCAGAAACTGGCCGTGTGGGTCTTGACGTACCGGTACAGATTCGTCTGGCGGTACTCCCGCTCCATCAGCGGCAGTGTGAGCGCGTACTCGAGAGCGGTTGCAATGTCGCTGGTGTTCCACGGGTTGACACGGATGGCACCAGACAATGACTGCGCTGAGCCCGCGAACTCACTCAAGATGAGCACGCCAGGGCCTTCGCGGTGGGGCTCACACGGCTGACTTTGGCACATGACGTACTCGTGGCTGACCAGGTTCATCCCATCGCGGATGGAGGTGACGAGGCACACGTCGGCGATGTTGTACAGCGCCACGAGCTCGGTCGGCGACACCGACCGGTGGATGTAGTGTACAGGCGTGTGCTGCAGCGTACCGTAGCGACCGTTGATCCGCCCCACCATCTCATTCACGCTCGCCGCCAGGTTCTGGTACTCGACCACGCCAGTGCGTGACGGCACCGCGATCTGCACGAGGATCACGCTCTCTCGGCGGTGAGGATACATGGACAGGAACCGCTCCATGGCCAGCAGCTTGTGTGGGATTCCCTTGATGTAATCCATGCGATCCACGCCAATGATGATCTTGCACCCGCGAAACTTCTCCGTCAGTTCGTTGATGCGTTGGCGTGTGTCTTCCGCCGCGAGGATCTCTTCAAAATGCTCCGGGTCGATGCCAATTGGGAAGACACCAACCGCTGAGAAATGGTCTTCCCATTCGATGCCCTTTGGGGACGATGTCGCGCCGGGGATGCGAGCGCATGCCGACAGGAAATGACGAGCGTAGTCGTACGTGTGGAAGCCCAGCAAGTCGCTCCCCAGCAGACCTTCCAAGATCTGCTTGCCCACCGGTAGCATGCGGTACATCTCTGCGGATGGAAATGGTGTGTGGAGGAACCAACCGATCTTGCACTTTGGGTGGCGCTTGCGCAGCAGCGAGGGCAGCATCATGAGGTGGTAGTCGTGGACCCAGACATAGTCGCCTTCCCGATACACTTGGTTCACAGCCTGGGCAAAGCGTTTGTTCGCCAGCTTGTAGGCGTCCCAGAGTCGAAAGTCAAACTTTTTCTCACTCCCGGCGCGGAACAGTGGCAGCGGCACATAGTGGAAGATGGGCCAGAGGATGTCGTTGCTGAAGTCGTTGTAGTACCGCGACGCGATCTCCTTGGACAGAAACACGGGCACGCAGTTGAATTCTTGCGCCAGCTTCTCGCGTACTTTGTTCTGGTCTTCGTGGGCGATCTCCTCCCCAAGCCACCCAATCCAAATGAATGGTACCTCATCACGGATGCCGTTCAGTGCAGTGACCAGCCCACCTGAGCTCATGGTGAATGACCACTCGCCTGTGGTCTCGTTGCGGTGGAATGAGATGGGCAGGCGGTTTGAGACCATGATCAAGCGGTGACGCGAATCACCCATGGGCGGTAGGATCTCCTCCGGTGGCTTGTCGGTCTGGATTTGCACCATCGATAGTTGGCGTTGGATCTCCTGAATATTGACAAGCAGCTCCTGCTCGCGTGCATTCATGTCGGCAGCATCGTCGTCGTCGTATGTGAACACACCCGACATCGCGCGTGAAGATGCTGAGCGTGACCGCGGTGGTGTCACCATGGAGGTCAGTGCAGCGGCGGGCGATGCAAGGCGCGAGCGTGCCATCGCGACGTGGTTGTCGACGCCGATTGCGTGGTCGTGGAGAGCTCCATCGGAGCTGCTCGCGTCCTCGTCATCGGAACTGCTGCTACTGCTGCTGCTGCTACTACTTTCGCTATCACAACTACTGGATTCATCCGAGTTCTCATCAGCAGCGACTTCGATCTCGCCGGACTCGCCATAGTTGTCACGCTGGACTTGTTGCTGGCGACCGACAGGAGCTGACGTCGATGGTTCCGCGTGCGACGTGTAGCCGACGTTGCCGGCGGACGGCGCGAAGATGCTCTCCTCGAGTGACACAGAGCGCTGGCGGCTGCGTATGGATTTGGTCATGGCGATGGTGGGCAGAAGCGGATGTGGGGCAGCAGGGAGTGACCAGCAAGCTACTGGCCAACTGCCATGATCTTCCACGAGGGCTTTTCCCAGATTTGGAGATACCTTTCACCACTAAGTGACATGAGCCCCGAGATAGTGACCTTACGTCGTATTAGCTTAGTTTGATGTCGATTGTTCAATTAGCACATGCAGAGTGATGATCATAGGATGGGTACATTTCCCTACTTACCATGAAGACCTCAATTACAAGCCCCTAGTGGAACTCACATCTCTCACGTGACCAGTTCACGCTGCGCAGTCAGCCAAGTGCTTCCCCCCACTATTCATCGGCGTCGCTGGGGCCCTCTCCTTCAGGCAGCGTCAGGCTCGTCACGATGATGTCCATCCGCCGCAAGATCACGAACGCGCTTGGCGGCTCGCCCGAGCGCGAGTCGCGCTCCCAGGACTCGGAGTCGTCGATTTCCTCCTCCCCCTCTTCCTCCCCGCCTATGGGGAGGTATTCTTCGTCGGCGCCACGACCGTTATCCTCCTCCATGTGCCTCCCCTCCTCTAGCGCGCGTCCTCCCCCCTCCGCTCCGCTCAGTAGTAGCGTCAACCTCTCAAATGGCTCCCCTCTCACCGGCATCCAGGCGTCACCACTTCATCATCACCAACCCGTTGCCCCACGCCGCGTTAGCGTCGCGTGGGTGCCCGACAGTCTCGCGGACAAGTGCTACAAGTGCCAGACGGGGTTCTCGCTCATGCTGCGGCGCCATCACTGTCGGCGATGCGGTAATGTCTTCTGCGACGCGTGTACACAATCCCGGATGCCGCTCGCGACCGCCGGCTTCTTCACGCCTGTCAGAGTCTGCGACAAGTGCTGTGTCGCCGCCAAGAAGGCCCATGCACGCATGGTTGAAGAGCGCCAGCAACAATGGTTTCAACAGCAGCCTCCGCAACGGCGCCAGCACCGTCTCAAGCGCAGTAACCACAGTGACGATCACATTGTCTACGATGGCGAGACGCTGTTTCCAACCCAGCAACGTGCACCGGATTCGACACTCACACGTCGCGGTACACAGAAGGTGGCTCCCCCCCAGTCATTCCTTCGTAGCCAAACGGCAAGGGCTTTCCGTGTCCAAGACAGCGTAGAGAGCGCGGTGTCGCACAATGGCCAACCGCTCGTCACCAAGCACTTCTTCGCCGACCCGTACATGTGCGACGATGGTGAAGGTGACGATGAACGCGACAGCTTTGAGAGGGGCAGTCGCATGAACCAAGCGGGCACGGAGGTCGCCGTCTGCACGGTGACGGGCGAGGTCGTGCTGACGCGCAGTGCAGACGTGCTGTGCCGACTGATGCACCGAGGCGAACAGCGCAAAGGCACTCTGTACGTCACCAACTATCGACTTGTCTTCAGCCCATACGTCGACGATCCAGAAGACCAGAACAACACAAGCAACATTGTCGCCATCCCGATCGCGTCGCTTGAGAGGCTCAAACGCCAGCAGACCCAAGAGACCGATACTGGTGTGATGGATATCGTCACGAAGGACTTTCGGCACGTCCAGTTCCTCGTGGAAGGGCTCGTTTCCAAGCAAACGTTCAACAAGTTCGACGAGGCGGTCTGCACGATTCGACAGTACGCGTTCAGTGAACCAGTCGCCATTCGTGAACCCTTCGTGCGAGCGTCTGCGGCAGCGACGGCTGCTTTGATTTCGAGCGGAACCCAGTCGAGCCCAGAACTTGACGGCTGGAAGGTGTATGATCCTGTGGCCGAGTTTGCGCGCATGGGCGTGGGCGCAGGTGGCGATGCGATGAGTCCGCGCTGGCGTATCAGTAACGTCAACGCGGACTACTCACTGTGCGGCACGTACCCGTCTCTCGTTGCTGTGCCTGCGAGTGTGAGTGACAACGTGCTCGCCGTCGCCGCCAAGTTCCGGTCCAAGGCCCGCATTCCAGTCCTCTCGTGGCGAGATACAAGAACGGATGCCGTGATCAGTCGCAGCTCCCAGCCACTTGTTGGATTAGGCGGTAGACAGTGCGACAAGGATGTCTTCCTCATTCAAGCCATTGCGGTAGCGAACCCATCGTCCAGTCGGCTGGTGATCATCGACGCAAGACCATGGAAGAATGCTGTCGCCCAGAAAACGGTGGGCCGCGCGGGGTATGAACTGACGGAGCACTATGAGACAAGGCACGCGGGTGCGACGACCAAGTATGCTGACATGGCCGCATCCTCTGTCGATTTTGATGCGCAAGGTGTCCCCAACTCCCCAGCGGCGAACAGGCAAGACGATGGTGAACCGGCGTACGATGACGATGACGACGCACCCTCGGCTGTGAGCGACAAGCTTCTGAATCAGCTGGACACGACGGGGGTGGATCCGTCCCTTGTTCTCACCGAGTGCAAGTTAATCTTCATGGGGATCGAGAACATTCACACGATGCGCAAGAGTTACAACAAGCTGCTGGATCTATGCCTCCACAAACCGAACGACAAGTGGTTGGAGCAACTTGCCTCGACGCGATGGATTGAGCACCTTTCCAAGATTCTGGATTCTGCTGTCGAGATCGTGCGCATTGTCCACGAACAGAAGACAAGTATCCTGGTACACTGCAGTGACGGTTGGGATCGGACACCGCAACTGACTGCACTCGCGCAGCTGATGCTTGACCCATATTATCGCACGATCACGGGATTCCAGGTGCTCATCGAGAAGGAGTGGTGCAGCTTCGGTCACAAGTTCCGAGAACGAACGGCTCACTTCTTGAACCCAAGCACATCGCATGACATGTCTCCCGTGTTCCTACAGTTTATCGACTGCGTGTGGCAAGTCTACCGGCAGTTCCCATACGCGTTCGAGTTCAACGAGCAGTACCTGATGATCATTCTTGATCACCTCTACTCGTGCCGATTCGGTACATTCATGTACAGCACGGAGAAGGAGCGACGAACAATGGAGGCGCAGGGAAGCGGAACCATTTCGTTGTGGACGTTCATCGCCGAGATCGACAGAAGTGAGATCACGAACCCATTCTTCTCTCCTCCACGCAAGCTGGCCAGGGCGCTGATGTTTGCCGCACGACGATCCAACGTGAACCCGGAAGAACTCAGCGCGTTCCTTTCTTCTCCTGAGGCTGATGATGGAGAGCGCACCGAGTCACGACCAGAGACAGACGACGCGAGCCCAGTAGCATCACCACTACCGGACCAGCCACCAAGTGGAGTCGCCGCTGCGCCGATCCGAGTGCCACTACCGCTGTCTCTAAATTCACCGCCAGCAGACGACTCCTTGCGGTCGATATCCTGGTCGATGGCGTCTCCAGTGGATAGCAAGCCAGCCCGTCGCGTTTCCTGGTGCGTGCCAGCAGTGGAAGGCGCGAGCGACTTGCTTGGTCGTTCTCGCACTGATAGTGTGGCTGAAGAAGATGAGGACGCACCGAGCGACGTGCTTATTCCGTGTGCCCTCTCTCGCGCGCTCAAGTTCTGGTCGCGGTACTACCTCCGATGGGATCCATCAACTGTACCTCATCGAGCGAGTAGTGGCCGCATCGAGGCGTCGCACCGCGAGCTCCAGTTCCAGTTGATGGATGCCCATCAACAGATCGAACACTTGCGTGGAGTCGTGGCTGACCTGGAGCACGAGCGACTGGCGTCGTCGAAGATCAAGACGCATGAACCCGTGTGGTCACCTCCGTTCTCTGTTGATCTTCCCCTGAGCAGTAGCACATCGGGAGATGTTGCCACCCAGCTCGAGATTCTGACACAACGAAAGATCGAAGCGATGGCGCGTCTTGAGCAAGAATTCACTGAGCAAGCGGCCAAGATTCTCCAGCCAGCACTCGAGTCTGCTGCTGGTGACTGCGTCGTGGAGACGTCATCTTCGACCGTCGCGGTTCCGTAGAAAGTTGCGTGGAGCAGCCTGGAGAACGCGACCAGGTGGATTGATAGCTGCTGTCCTCGCAATCAAGGCACGCTCTCTGATGGGCCTCGCGAGTGTGTAGCAGGACAGTAAGTACGCGCGACCAGCGCACCCGACAAGAGCAGGTCAGTTCGAAAGACGCTATGAATTTATCGCTTGGATGGACCCTGATCATGCCGCTCGACGCCACAGCCTTCGTTCAAGTGTCGGACTACCCTCCAAAATGGATGCCTCGTTCTCTCTGCCGTCGCTTCGGGGTCGACGCTGCGTCGTTCACGGCCTACGTGGTTGTCAACGTCGTGATCTTCGTGCTGCGCGCTATCCAGTTCCCATTCGATCCATTCACTGGCCGTGGCGTGAGCATCGCCAAAGGCAGCGCTGAGGTCATCATGGTCAACTGCATGCTCGCCATCGTCTCCGCATGCCATGGTGTGGTCGACTGGCTACGCAAGCGTACCTCCCCACGATCCTACAGTACCCAGCGTCCACTGGAGAAAGCATCGACAGCTCCGCATCCTCGCACGCGACAACAGCCTGCAAATAACCGAGTACCCCGCTTGTGTAGCGACCAGATATTGTGCTGGTCGACCTGAGTGGTCGTCGGTGTTGAGTGCGTGACTGGCGATGACTACCTTCGGCGGTGATCGATCACCCGGGGTGCGGATTTCAGAGTAACCAAGGTTACACTGAGTGGGTGGCGCTACGTGTGTCGCAAATCGGCTTCGCTCCTGTGGTCGACCATCCTCCGCTTCGCTCCGGTGGCCGATTTGCGATCACGCCTCGCGCAGAAGAAGAAACCACCCACGAGCATCAAGTTGAAGGGTATATCACTCAGATTGCATACCCACACTCAGATTTCATCCACTTCACTCGTGTAACCCCCATTCTATTGTAACCTCACTCACGTTGCATCCGAAAGGGACCTTCGCTCAGATTGCACCCGTTTTTCGCTCAGTTTTAAATCTCTCCCCAGCCGACACGGCTATCGAATGTCGTTGACAACCGTCCTAGGCGAGGGCATCAATCCAACGAGTAGAAGGAGTTTGTACCCTCACAGAGGTTGCGTCAAGGTGAAGCCGAGGCAAAGATCACATGTATTTCATAAACTGATAGAACGTAGAGAGTCGTCGAGCAACAACGTCACTGCTCGTCGATGACTGGTGTCTAGGGGGTTAGCGCTGGGCCCACCACGATCGTCCTCGCTGGAGTCTCGTCCTCTACTCCACCAT